>JAAGNO010000675.1:60960-74101 GCA_033439905.1 Ceryle rudis | reverse complement strand
GTCGGGTCTTAGGCTGGACTTGATGATCTCAAAGGTCTATTCCAGCCTCTATGATAATTCTGTGTAATTCTGTGTAACCTTCTTCAGCCTTTGCCAAAGCCTGTAGGAAGGAGCAGGTACAACTACAGTGAGACCAAGAAGCTCAAGGATCCATGTGCCAAGGTACAAAAATATGTAAAGGTAGGTAGAAATGTGGCTCTCAGGTAAACAGGAAACATTATCCCTCTTCTGATATGATCCAGGCCAGATACATTTTATTGCTGATCTTGCTGCATGGGGCAGAAACTAAGGCACCTCCCTTCTCCTAAAAGTCTTTATCTTTCATAAAGAAAGCCTTCCTTATCAAATATCCTGTATGTGTGTTAGCGAACTGGATGAGACTCTAGAGCTGCCTTGTCTTTGCTAATATTTATAGTGATATAACTGTCCTTTTAGCAGCAAAGTTCCTCATTTGGAAGAGCTCGTACTCATTATTTGTGCATCGCTAACAGCTTCTACTCACTGGAGACTGGATCCAATCCACTGGAATCCATTTTCAACCATCAAGTCAAGGTATTGCCCTAGGATATCAGCTACAGAAAAAAGTTTCAGATCTTCATTTCAGTGCAGGTAAGTTTCTTGTAAGAGTTTCTCTAGGTGCCCCTGCAGAAAAGAGTTGATGTAATGGGATTCTTACTAACCTGGTCTAGTTGAGGATGTCCCTGCTCTCAGCAAGGGGGTTGGACTAGATGACCTATAGAGGATCCTTCCAACCCAGACATTTCTATGATTCTATGAACCTTGAAGACTTCCTTCAAAAAAAAAGCCCAACATCAGACAAACACCACAATGTCCTTTTGCCATCCGCAAAAACACTCACATCTTAAAAAGGCAATGTACTGGAGGATTTCCTATTAAATGGATAAAACATCCTGGTTTAGGTAAGTAGGAGATGGTGATTTCATTTGGCTAAAGATTCTTTAATGTAAATGAAACAAGACATGCCAATGTGTGGCTGTGTGGAACTGCGAGAACCTCCTATTTTGTGAATTCTAAGCAGAAACGATGTACTGAACATTGAGACACTTTAAATGAAACAAACAAACAACAAGCCAGCATTCCCCATGGAACAAGGAATACGAGCAAAGGTCTCTACAGGTACCTTAACAATGGAACAAGAAGCCATGAGGATGATTGAATGGTTCCTCTTTAACATGTGAAAAGGTCTATGGGGGGAAATATTTTAGAAGATGCCGTACTAAAGTAGGAGTTTCATGCCCATGAAGAAAGTCTGAGGAAAATCTATCTACAGGATAGATTTTTTTTCACTTTATTATGCTAAAACCAATTACACATTCATTAGAAACAATGACTGTTTTCGAAAATGTGGTTCTTTCTGCTGCATTTTTCTCTTAATGAACCCAAACAGATCTAATGGTAATATTAATGTTTTATACATAATATAATATATGGTGCACAAGCCTGCTTTTGCTTAAATTATTTGCCAGCACTCTATAGAATGCCTCTTTTGCCCATACAAAATGAACATAAATACTAATTCCTGAACAATTCCAGAAATCTATAGCTTAAAGTGGCATAGAATAGTTAACATTTCATTAAAATTATGCATCTGTTGATTTAAGTGGCAGTTTGTATTATTTAAGAATTCATCACAGAGAAAGCTTTTCAGGAATTTCTTTTTTAGTTGTTTTGCAACTAAAATATCCTCAAGTGGAGATTTATTTATTTATTTTTTTAATACTGCACAATTAAATAAAATTTTATACTCTATGCATCTCATTTTTATAAGGGAAATTTGTAAATCATGCATTTATTAGCCAATATTGTTCTATTTTTAAAATTACTGTCAAATTACATATGTCTGGTAACTCCCTTTGAAGTAAATGAGTAACATTTATTCTCAATAAAGCTTTCATTTTAACAAGGCACATTAGATATCATTAGTACAAATTCATTATAAATTATACTTCAGATTTCACAGAGTTATTTACCCAGCCCTTTTTTGTATTTGAAAGTTAACCAAGATAATATTAGTTTTAGTAAATGCCTCACAGCTACCCAGATTTTCATATTAAATTATTTTTCCTTGTTTTCTATTATATTCACAAGGCATAAATATATAACCTAGGTTTATTTCACAACTATTAAATTTCTATATTTATTTCCATTGTAATGATATATATGAATTCATAAGAGTACTTTAAAATGATGCATCAGGAGCTACTATTTGGAATATAATTAATTATTTTAAAAGGTACATGAATCCTAAATAATTGCCTCATTATCAACGAACACAATGCTGTTCTATAGGATCCTCCTTCAAAAAGTGATTTCTGCCTAATGTACTACTCTCAGCTTATTGTTGCTTTAGCTACACCCATTACTTTTAGTAAATTGATGGAACAACTCATAATTTCTGCTCTGCCTCCAGCATGGATGTGAGCACCAACCAGAGCTGTTGTCGCAGGACAGAGAGAGGAGGAAACCTCAGTGTTTCACCTGCAGCAGTAGCACCACCTCACCCTACCACAGCAGCTGGAGAAAAGCCCGTACACTTTATAGAATCAGCGTTTGGAAGGGACCTCAAAAGTTCATCGATTCCAACCACCCTGCCAGAGCAGGTCACACAGGAAGGCATTGTCCAGGTGGGTTTGGAATGTCTCCAGAGAAGGAGACTCCACAACCTCCCTGGGCAGCCTGTTCCAGCTCTGTCACCGCACCGTGATAAAGCTTCTCCTTCTGTTTCCATGGAACTTCCCATTCCAGCTTGCACCCCTTGCCCCTTGTCCTGTCATTGGACATCACTGAGGAGAGCCTGGCTCCATCCTCCTGACACTCACCCTTTCCATATTTATAAACACTAATGAGGTCACCACTTAGTTTCCTCTTCACCAAACTAAAGAGCCCCAGCTCCCTCAGCGTTTTCTCAGCAGGGAGATGTTCCACTCCCTCCATCATCTTTGTGGCTCTGTGCTGGATTCTTTCAGCAGCTCCCTGTCCTTCTTGAAACTGAGGGGCCCAGAACTGGACACAATATTCCAGATGTGGCCTCACCAGGGCAGAGTAGAGGGGCAGGAGAACCTCTCTCCACCTACTATCCACAGCCCTTCTGATCCACCCCAGGCTGCCATTTGCCTTCCTGGCCACAAGGGCCCATTGCTGGCTCATGGTCACCCTGCTGGCCACCAGGACCCCCAGGTCCCTTTCCCCTATGCTGCTTCCCAACAGGTCAGTCCCCAACCTCCACTGGTACCTGGGTTTTGTTTTCACTGTGGCACTTGCTTGCCCTGGATTTTGCTTGCCCCTGGGCTTCCTTAGAAGCTTCCTCCAAGCCAGCCAAGACCCACTTCCACCAGTACACTAACTGGGCTTTGCTGTCACCTCCTCTCAGCCACCTCCTCCCCAGAGGAGAGGCACAACCTCGTACCAACATTCTGGGACAGTGAGCAAAGGGAGGCAGCGATGAGCTGACCTCAGCACTCCATATGTTAATGCTCTACCAAACACATCTGGGCTCCCAGCCATGACTACACGTGTCAGTGTCCCTTTGTCTTCCTCACACCTGCCCTGACCGGGGCAAATGCAAACAAGGAAGGGGGACAAGAGAGTATGGAAAGAGAAAGAACACATGCAGCCTCTGCATGGGCCATAGGTTGGGTTGAAGTAGCTCAGCACCTACGTATAAAAGAAGGAAGTGTGACTTTAGAACAAATTGCCAGAATTTTTCTGTCAGGAAGATTTATGACTTTTATTTTGCCATAGAAATGCCAGGAATGAATAATATCACTGAAGCAGGAACAACAGGATAGATGTTCAACATGACACTTATAATTAAGTAAAGGATGCAAATAGCAAATCTAATGAGGGAGAAAGTACATTCACGATCACTTTACCTGCTATCTTTAAATATTTCTCTGCTTACATTCAGATATTTTTCCTTGCCTGCCCATCCTAAATAAGACAGGAAAGAGGAGCCAGTGTTCAGGTAGGAAAGGAAGCTAGAACTCCAGCTGTGCTTGCAGCTAGAAAAGCAGTATGACAGAGGCAAAAGAATTCTTCTGCTTTTAAAAACAGCAACAAAGGACGAAAACAACCTTTTCCCTTTGCATTCCTTTTTCAGTCTTTGTTAACCTATTTATTAAATTTTTAAAAAGAATTTATAAAGGAATAAATGCGAAGAGCTGGAAGTTCTAGAAATAAGGTGGGAAGACATAATCAAAACTTTTACCAATTAACACTTTTTTTTTTTCCTTCTGGTTCTATCAATACTGCAGAATTTCTTACCCATCCTTAATAGAGACTTGGCCAATTTTCTAGTACCTTTTAAATCAAGACCAATTTGAATAAATCTTTCCACCAAAAAGTAAGATCAACTGGTATGTGACCAGACAAGATATTTAAAATAAACAATGAATCAAGTTTCCACGTCAATTGGAAGGTAGGACTTCATAAGGCTATTTCTTTGAATCTCAGTTACAAGGAGGCTTGTAAAACTTGGGCTGTCCTCACTTGTCCAAACTGTATGGCACCAAAGTAGGTACCACTGCTGCCTCTGAAGTGACTTCCCACTGACAGGGATGAGCTGTACTCCTTGAGCAGAGACAAACTTAGCAGTTGCAGATGAAGTCTGTTGCTGGGTTCATCTTCATTTTCACCACCTGCACACTGGGCAGATGTGAACTCATCTCAAGAGCAAATTTGCCACCCATACCCACTATGCCCTCAGAAACATCATTGGCCTCATGGTGAAATCACTTAATATTCCTGGGTAGAGTCACCCAGACTGTTGCAGTACTCTCACCAGTACACTTTGTAGCCTGTGGTTCTAATATGGCCTAGAAACTGTTCACTGTAAGAATCTCCTGGTATGAATAATTCTGGCTAAACTTCCAGCCTCAACCATTTTATCATTTTTGCAAGAATTCACAACATAACCCAACAACTCATGACGATAACATTTCACTGTTACCTGCGTTACTATTATTTGGCATATGTAACCCTTCTATTAACACTTTCAAAAAACAAACCCTGGTGTTTTCTGTTATATACTCAAAGGCAAGAGGATTATCCTCTCAGTGCCCTAAACTACCCCTGGAAAAACCCAGAAGTGACAACTCATTCATGTAGCTGTTACCAACTCAGGGGCTCACTGAACATCATCACCCGGAGGGAATCAAAACTATCTGTGGTAAGAAAAGCCTTTATATTGCTATATTACTAAATAGAATCCAACTATTTTCATTGAGTCACTTTCATCAGCTGCTCTTTCACCACAGCTCTCAGGTTGACTGTGGCCCACTTGCAACAGGACTGCTTCATATGACCTGGAATGGTGACAGTAGAAGCTCATCCTCCTAAAAATGCTCTTGCATTCTCACAAAAATTCCCTTTGCTTATGACTTATTTAGTGCCTCGGACTTTTTAATGTTGGTTCTTTTTAAAAAGGGGATTCGAGAGGTACCCAGACAAAAGCGCTGGGAAAAGAACTACTTGGGTAATGTAAAGTGCCAGGATGACATTAGCCTTACTGGTACAAATTAACTTTATATGCATTATAAAATGCAACTAGGAAAATAATGTAAAAAAAATACTGCAAGATAAAGTAAAAACAATGCATAATTAATGCCATAATAAAAGAGCAGTATGATGGAAAACTGTAATGGAACTAAATACAGCACTGTGAAATGCAGCCCGTAAATGTGCATAAAATATGCATAAAGGTGGAACTGCTCTCAGCCTAGTCGCACAAAGGAGGATTTCATGAAGTGACTAATGGTTCACTTGTTCCAACGTGTAGTCAAGAAAAGTACTGAGAGACAGAAATTTTATTTGTCACTTGAAGCACCGGTATTGACTAAAGGAAGACAAAAGCACCAGGGAAAGGTAAAAGAAGGGGGTGGGGAGAGATGCTGCCAAGAAAGCTGAAAGAGAGTACAAAATACTGCAGTCAGCACTGGAAACCTTTATTCTACCATAATTTATTCATACTGTGGTAGTACCCAGGTACCATAATCAGGAGTCAATTCCCTGTTGTGACAGGCTCTCTGGAATCATTTTTGTTAAAGGTGGTACCACCACCAGATTTTATTTGGTGTATCTTCCCTGCTGTGATAATTACTCTTCAATGTACAAGTCATCTACTGGAAAATACAATAGCGATGTTATATGCTATTTTAAGATAATATATCATGATAGTTAGTGGGTTAATTACTTAATTTGATATTTTTGTCATTATTGCCTAATAGCATATAAACATCATGAGAAGAGGTAGAAGGTATATATTAATGACAGCCACTGTTGAGAATCGGGGCTGCACCGCATCCCAAATACATACTGAGTACAGCTACAAAGAACAGTTTACTCAAGGACTCTGGTGCACATGCCAGACCCAGATATCTGTCCTGGTTTCAGCTAGGAAAGAGTTAGTTTTCAGAGGAAGCTGGGAGCAGGGCACAGCCACGATAGCTGGGGACTACCCAAGGGGATATTTAATACCATATGACATCGTGCTGAGTATGTAAGTGGGGGTAAGAAGGATTTCAGGCTGAGAGTCGGGTTCCAGGTGATGAGCAATTGCATTGTGCACCATACACTTGATACACTCTTGTACTACTTTTAGTGTTATTATTACTCCTTCTCTCCTTGTGTTGTCCTATTAAACCATTTCTATCTCAGCCCACGAGGTTTTACCTTTTTCTTCCAATTCTCCTCCTCATCACACTGGGATAGGGGGGCAGGGAGGAGCGAGAGAGCAGCCACATGGTGCCAAGTTGCCAACTGGGCATTAATCAGGACAATATTCTTTCACATGCTGAGCATGAGACTAACAAGAATTGAGTTTTACTCAATGAATAGAATGAAGATTTTTGAGACTGACGGCTTAATTGCCTGCGTTATGCTGGACTTTTCAGTACTGAAAAGATCATTCATGATTCCCCTTTTTAAGCCACATCCATCTTCCTTCTTTTTGGTTATTTGCCCATCAGCACAGACAGATACTTGATTTCACACACATCAAATTGGGATGCGCAGCTATCTGCCTAAATTACTTGAAATCCTAATTTTGAGAATCAAGAGCTGAGATGAAGAACAACTTCTATTTTACAGAGCTTCTGTTTCCAAGTGAAAATGATGCTACATTGAATCATATATAATTGTTTTATATTATATTCTTTAGAAAAAATATTTATATTTTTCAGAATCATAATATGATGCACTCCCCACCAACTCAACATACAAGCTGTGCGTTAGATCCCCTTGCTGAAGCCCATGTATAAACAGAAACAGATTTTGTTTTAGGATAAATTATGGGAGAGTGGGCACTTGAAAAGAAATGTGGGCAGAAAAGCTTTCTTGAGTGCTAGAAAAATAAAGTCATATCACTGAAGACAGTACAACACATTTCCTATTACTTTATGAACACACTGCAGCACCATAAAAAAACATTAAAGTAATAATTTAAAAGAAAGAAGACTGTATTATATAGAATAATACGATAAAGAAAGAAAACCTGGCTTTGTCTAGGATGAATTATACTTCTCAAACCCACTATGATTATTTGAAATGGTAAACAAAACAGTGGATAGAGAAGCAGCAATGAATATGATATACTTAAGACTTCTGAAAGGCCTTTGATAAAGTTCCTCACAAGAGACTATTAAGGAAATTTAGTAACCACAGGGTAAGAGGCAAATTCTTGTCAGTGATTAAAAGCTGGTTAATAAGCAGGAAGCAGGGAGTAGGAATAAATAGCCCATCACAGTATAGGAAAGATTAATAGTGGGATACCCTAGGGACCAGCAGCAAGGCCAATATTGTTTAATATATTTAATTACGATGAGAAATGGGCCAAAATAAAACCCACAGTTCTGCATGTTTGGGAGTTCAGGAAGTTTTGAAATCAGGCCCTGGCACTCAGAACTTGTAGCTCAGACTCCTTTCAACAAAGTGGTCAGAAGAAATTGGGAGGAACAGGACAGAAACACAGCACTTAATGTACCTTGTCCAGAAAATGCAATGTTACATGAAACACTCTATCCCAAAAGTCTGTATTTCAGCAGTGGCTGTTGTTGTTTAAATATACGAGGTAAATTGCTTTAATAATTCAGGATGATATTAACTAAAGATAAGCTCTTCACATGACTGCTCCTTCGTGGCTTAAGCATTCAGTTGAAGTTCAGGACTTTGGCAGGAGAAGAAATTTCTTCTCTGTTCCCCTTCTTTATAGAAATTGATGCAATGCTTCTTTCTTCAAAGGCAGCCACAAAATCCTGCTCCTCTCAGCACACGGGACAAGTTTCTCAAACTGTTTCTCCCTCACGCTTTACAGCAACAACGGTCTCAAGATCTTCTATTTATTCATGTATTTGTTTAGGGGCAAACTAAAAGTATACTGGGGAGGTTGGTTGTGGGGTTGGGGGTGTCTGTTGCTTTTCTTCTGGGTTTTTGGTTGTTTTGGGGTTTGGGTTTTTTTTTTTTCCCACTACTTTCTCTCATTTTCTGATCATTTCTTTGGAGTCACAAACTTCCACGAAACACTACCAGTCAAATCAGTGACTGCAGATAATTTGTGCCTTTTTGGGTTTGGAAGAAAGTCATCGAGAAAACTGTAAAGTTTTGTTACAGCACAGTATAAAGAAATATAAGGGTGACATAAAAGGACTTAGCAGTAACTGAGTAAATTCTTTGACTATAGTTTCAATTAAATCTGTGGTGCAAAAGGCAAGGGACAGAATTTGGTGGTCTAAACTCCTCAGCCCTATGTTCTTGTTTTCATTACACCTGAGAGCAAAATACTGTCTTCATGAATTTCTGTAACTTTTGTCTGGACCTTCTACGACAGTTTAAATTGCAGAGTATATATAAATAGTTTCTATTTTGCACAACTTCTGGACCAAGGCAGAGAAGTAAATTCTAGAATACATTATTAAAAATGGATCTTCTCTCTATTGATAGATCTGAGGTGAGATGCAAGATGTAGCGCAGGTGAATATGTGAGATTAGGGAGTTGGATAACAGGTCTCACTTAGCATGGATTTATTGCAAAACCCTATCACTACATGCTGCATACTGGAACTTATTGTATCCTACTACATAATATTTCAGAGATGAATGCAAAGAATGGGGGAAATCTAATTCTTCACAGCTCAAGAGGGCTCACTGGCATTAGGAATTTAATTTGACTGGAGCACTGGGAGGAAGAAGGGAAAGCCGCAGGGCAGTATTGGGAAGTGGAAGGAAAAAAGAAATGCAGTTCCTCACCCTGGGCAGTGCACAACTCTGAAGTTGGAAGGACTGTATGTGCCAGTATCTAAAAGCAGAAGAGAGTGGGAGCAGATTATCGCAGATGAAACAGCTATTCATTTCTTTGCTTGTGGTTTTTTTTTTTTTCCAGCCATAGTTGAGAGAAGGATGCCTATGAAAAAACAGGACCTGCAACCTTAGCTATGAACACCTATCCAGAAAAACTACTTAACAGTCCTTGCTGCCTAATTATTTTAGTTTTTAATAAAAGTATTCTACATAATAGAAGACCCCTGCCCAGTTTAGCAATGCAATAGAATTTGCAGAGAATTTTGATGTTCTAGAGATGGCAGTGAGGGGATACACTATATTGCACACAGTGGAAATTACCTGTGCCTATGCTCAACTGCACTGGTAAATAAAAAGATTTTTTTTCTTTTTTTTTTTTCTAATACAGACTAAAACAGGGCAAGGAAGAGCGAAGAGAGAAACAAAGTCTGCAAAGCTGCCTCTTTAGAGTCTGAATTGCTGCTCTACAAAATCACCAGTTAACAGGAGCACATTCATCAAAGTACAACATTACAAACTCAGGTTGACAAACAAAGGACTGAACTATCTCTGAAAGGGACCTTGTTCAACGTAGGTTTGGGGCATACATGGGAAATCAAGAGTATGGAGTCACCTGCAGCCATGTAATTATTTGAAGAGTCTTTAGGACCAAACTGCTAACTTAATTAGTACAAAATCCCTGTGCTTAACAGAGCTCTCTTCATCAGAAAATCAATCACTTTTTTTTTTTTTCAGAGAAATATTTAAATACTTGGAGGTGAAAAAAAAAGTTTTTACAAATTTCTGCTACCTGTACAGGAACGACATAGAGAACAGCATTTGAGATGGCATTTATTCTTTGCTGTCATCTCCTTCCTTCATGGGCCATTGGGAAGAGGAGGATTGTTTCAAACCTTCAGGTAACTCTGGCCCTGCTGCATCAAGCCCATTGTTTACAGGCTGGGTTTCTACCCGAGAAAATCAGGAAGGATCTGATGCACAGACCATCACTGAAAAAGGGCCAGAGACCTTTGTCTCATCCTCAGTGTTCAATTTTGAACACTAAAAGTGCATACCCACAGCAGCACAAGATTCCTTTTGAGCTAATAGAGTTAATATTCTGTGTCTCAGCTTATTGGGCATACTATGCTCCCATGCTCGTGGGGTCTTGCTACCTAACATTGTGCTGTGGCATAGAGATATATAGCTAGCAATAGACACCAATGCCCTTAGCTGATATAAAGAGTTTGGAGGGGGAAAGAAAGATGCACAGTATATACAGTCTATCTATTAACACCATTTTTCATATGTTCAACATCATACCAAGAAAAATTCACCTGTCAGTTCTTGTTTTGGTACATGATAGTTGTTCAGTGCAAGCTAAATTGGTAATTTAAATCAGTTTGGTAATTTTTGCATTCGAATAGGGAGAAAGTGTTACAACATAAACAAAAGAACTACTTTACTTCGAAAGTACATGACAATTAACCATAATAGCCCCTCATTTTAGAATCTTGAGACAAAGCACTAAGCTCTGTGTGTCATCGTAGTTAAGTCTGCAGGGGAATGACATGCAATTGTTCAACACCTTAAGAAAAATTAATTACATAAAATAAAATAAATGGTCAAGCGTAAGGAGTAGCATCAGTGGTATTAAAGAACTACTATATAGCAAAATCCTCCCATTACCTCTTTGTTCAACTAACTCTACTATGAAATTGTAACTGCTCTCTGGAATATCATCACTGCACATTGAGCTGCTAAAGGTCTCACTAATTGCAAGTCACTCCCATGGATCTGACATAACAATGACATCACTTCGAAGTGAAGAAGACTGGGGCAAAGACATAGAGCCATCCTCTTTTTCTGCATTTCTAATACTTCTATGCATTTTAAATTACTACTTAGATCAATGGATGCTTTCATCTACTGTTAAGGATTTAATGGATCCTCTTTCTTGATTACACTCGAGGCAAGACACAGGAGATTCTCAGTAGAAGGTGCGTTACTCAACAGCGTTTCATCATTAACAATTTGCTAGTGGAAACTTTAACAAGATTTTCTTTTTGTGTCTAGTTCAGTGTTCTCGGTTCAGGCTAGAAACCCAGGCATTGCTCAGAAAAATACGTGCTCATTTTACATCTCGGTTATCTTTTCAAACAGCAATTGTTTTTCCTCCTCCTTTCTTTGGAAACTGTGCATCTGCTGAGAATACTGTGAGAGCAATAATCTAAGTAGGTTGTCCTTTGATGGGTCAGGTTCCACAGTACTCGGTTATTGAGAAAGTTTTAAAACCTCTTGATCTGTATCTTTAGATAGATTTTGATAAGTAAATGTTATGCCTTTGCAGGCACAGAAATATATACTCCCATTTCTGATCATATTGGACAAAGCTTACAAGGAAGCTTTTACATTTTTGGTAGTTTTGCAGCTGGTCCTTCTTGAGCCAAAAGGCAATTTTGATACAGTTTGAATGCAGCTTTCAGGGTTGCAGTGTGCTTTATTAACATACAGTCAGGTCTACCATCAAAAGAACCAACTCGGACCAAAACAGGATATAAAAACAAAAACTGGTAGTACTAGCCTGGGTCAGAACCAGAAGACTGTTAAAGTTAATCCAGCAACCATTGTACTTAAAAGCCAATCGCATATTTCCTACTGCTAAATCATGAGGTTTTTACTGCTCACCTTTACCCGTGACTATGAAGTCATCTGGGAATCTTGACATATCAAAGATTCAACTTTGGATCTTTTTCCTCTAGCAAATCATCTATTTCTGCAGGTAACGACACATAGCTGCAGGTGATACAACTGCAGCTTCCTGTACTCACCATCCTCCCTTTCTTCTGGCACCTTTTGTGCTGCAAAGTGTCAGTCTGGTTCTGTTCACTGGCTTTTGCCTAAGGACCATATTTTGCACAACTGTTGCCCAATTTTTAGTCCTGCACGGGACTGACTGACAGTATTGTCTTCCCCGATGACATTCATTGTCAGGTATCTTCTAGTACAATAATGGGGGCAGAGGGGCTGCAGAAACACATTCAAAGCTCAAAAATAAACTAAAAATCATTCTCATCACTCTCATTTACAAGCACAGATTAAAAAATAAATAAATTAAAAAAAAAATAAAATCACGCATTACAAACTACAAGAAATCTGCCTGTGTCCACATCCTCTCTTGCTCAGAGGTCAGATACAGTGGCCAATACACCTCAGCGTGTCACAAAATAATAGAGAAGTATTTTTGTGGCCCTATACGTAACCACCTCACTTAAAAGCAGACAGGTAATGAGGAAGAACCCCCATTTCACTGGCCAAGAAATGGGAACCTCTAGGAGCCCTGCAGATATGATTCTCCATAGATCCCGATGGCAAGTATAGCTCTATAAACTTTTGTAATCCAGGACGAAACTCCTACACCTTTGCCTCTAACAGGCAGCTGAACAAATGTTATAAGGAAAGTAAAAACCTCTAAAAATTTCTTGGGTTTTTTTTAGGGGAAAATGTAAATACAGCATTAGTGTTCCTCAAATAATTTATTATTACTTTGTATCTTTAGGCTAGCACAAGTCCATTTTGTTGTTCTACTTGATGGCTCTTTTTTTTTCTTCCCCATGTATGGTTGAGCATAGAATAAACAGCCTCATAACTGTCAGTGCATAAGTTACCGCCAATGTTGCCTTGGGGTCACATTAACTTGTATACCTAATTTTTCTTCTTTCTTTTTTTTTTTTTTTTTTTTTTTTAATAGATTTTTTTTTTTTTATACATTTAGCATTTTTTTTTTTTGCTGACGTGGCCTCCTTTTGGGTTTTTCCCTGTGGGGGGGGGGGGAAGAGATTGTTCAATT
>JAAGNO010000675.1:46816-56832 GCA_033439905.1 Ceryle rudis | reverse complement strand
AAGAGCGAAAACAACTACGAGATACCCCTTGGTATAAATATATATATATATTCAGGAGACAGTTGGACTTGATGATCCTTAAGGTCGTTTCCAACCTTAATGATTTTATGGTATTTGCAGGCACTTATATTTCCAAAAATACCATAAAAGAAGGTGACACCAGCTGTAGAGGAATTATGCCACAAAATACTAGTTCCTAGCACCATAAAATTTACACTATCCATTTCTCTACTGGAAGAAAAGGGACGCTTCAAACCTAAGCAGGTAAACAGGGCTCTGCACTACACAAAATGGGTAAAACTGGGGAGCCATCCCACAATTCTAACACAACCCAGTGTTCTAAGCACGATAAAAGAGTAACTTCAAAGACCCAAACCATACTTGGAATGCTTGTTCCACAGAAGGGGTTCTAAGGTGCGATTTAATGCTTGTGTTGTAAAATATTGTTTTCTCGGTTACTGGATGTGCAAAGAACAGTGTCTTTGCAGTAATTTCTGGACCCTAGATACTATTAAATCACTGTTTTTATCTTTCCAAGCAGAATCTTTTTCCTGTTCATAGGGTGTAATCTCAGGATGAAAATTCTCCAAATGGAAATGGATTAAATATGTGCATGACACTAGTTTCTCTAAAATTCACCACTCGTACAGTATCTTTAGGTCACTGTAGATCTGATATGGCATGAAATTCCACCTGAAATAACAGGCTTTGGAATATATTTATAGTGGTATTTCTGTAGTTCTTCTGCAGTACTGATGCTGGTTTTAGACAAAAAAGGAGATCGCAGCATGAAAGAAATCTCCTTTCTTCTACCAACCTTCCTTCACCAGAAGCTCTTTAGCACAGAAAGACAGATCAAGCATTTAACTATAGTTCTACCTATCCCCAGGTTCCTGCCTAGAAGCTGGAATGCAGGAACAATCATAAGCCAGAACTAATGCTAAAAATCTGGCTTTTAAGATAAAAGTTCAGGGGTTTTCTTCAGGCACTCTAGTTTTGCTTTCATACATGCATGTAAGTCAAGAATGTCAGTGCATAGAATACAACTGCTCCTTTTGCAGGAGAGAGATAATCTTTTGAAGGAAATAATTCTAAAGAACATACAGTGAAGAGAGCACGGACTGACATTCCCAACAAGAAAACATTCATAACTTCTCCTAAAATTAGTAAGGAAATCAATTTTACTCTACTTTCCACCGATTATATTTATATTGCTGCTCTTCCTGGATCTCATCAGGAATAGAAGTAGAGCTAGGGAATACTGGAAAAAAGCAAAATAAAGGAGTGGGATTCCAGTCAGCGATATTAAGCACCAGGATGTAAAAACCAAACGTATTCGGAGAAAATGGTGAATGAAATAATGCAGATACAGTAAGGTTCTGAGATGACAGACCTGTTGGCAACAGCGGGAAACATCTAGAGGTTTGCTTCCAGCTACTGAAGATTATAATAGAAGGAAAAAGTGGCCCCATGGGAAAAGTGTTTAGTTTAGTTTTGGTTTTAGTGGAATCATCCTAGCACATGACAAACACCTTCCCCAACACGCACACAGTCCCATGCAAGAGGATCCCTACGTGATGATCTTTGTTCTACTTGCGTGAGAAAGTTCCAACCACCCCCTCTTTCCAGGTCCAAGGCATCAGGGTCACTCTGGAGCACATTCATTCTTAGAGAAGCAGAACACTGTGCCTTTCTCCTAAACAGCATGTTTGACCAGCATTTAATTCTGCTGGATTGATGACAGCACCAGATAGATTAAATATGAAAACACTCAAAATGGTGATTCACATTGTGTTAGAACTTACGCACAGAGGGCAGAGGGTTATCTCCGTGGAAAACTACAAACAAACAAAAATGGGTATGACAAGGGTATGAAAAATTTGCTTGGTATTTCTACAGAGGAGAAGTGGTAAAAAGGCAGCTCTTCAAAGGTTCTAAAATTATTCCAGCTATTACAGTTTGTCCTCAACCTAAGACTAAGTTTTTTATAACATAAGGAGACAGAGATTATTTGTGGTTTGGCAGCTGAACTGAAAGAGAAAAATGTTCCTCAAAAAAATGGTCCAAAGCAAACAAAACTTAAAGGACTTCTGTTGCTGAAATGAAAAAAAAACCAAACCCACAACAAAGACCCAAAACAAAACCAACCAACCAAAAAAAAATGCCCAGCAAGCTCTCTCCAAAATTGGAAAGGAAATGAAGAGACAGATTCCTATAACAAAAACCAACCTCTTTTTAATAAATAGACCAGTTGGTAACAACTTCCACCTGACACGTGGGAAATATGGTTTCAACACCTACCTCCAGCCAAAGAGAGCTGAACCCACATGCCCTAAACCACCAGGCTAGAGGGTAAGCCTTTAGACCTTAGATTCTCAGTGTAAGCAATGACTGCAATTGTAAGATATGAGAAAGAGATGCCTTTCCAAATGAGCTTTTCTTTCCAGTACTCAGGTATCCTCTTAAGAGTTAGGTGATCTTGCTTGTATAACCACACACTGTACCAAAGCAAGGAAAAAAAAAAAAAAAAATTTAGGCTTGAGCTTGAGTCTTCCAGCTTTGTAACTGAAAAAACCCAGGCATTTGAAGCTGTCCCCCTTCTCTTTAACTTTGTATATTTAGTGATTAAGACAATGAGAATAAAATTCTGAAGGGTCATAATGATGACACTCAGCTGTACGGTCAAAGGTACTTCATCCTGTCCTTGATCTTTTGAAGGTTGAACTATTTCAGGTAAGAAGAAAAAAATAGCTTCATATTAAAGGGTGGGTAGGGAACATCTTATCTTCACAGAACCTTTTTTGCTGTGTGATTTCTAACCCCCCTAGACAGGCCAGTGTGTATATATGTAGGTGTGTATAACATACATGTTATGGTGGGTGTGTACAACATATATGCACATGTAGGTGTGTATAACACATATGCATATATGCACATATAACATATATGCACATATATATACACACATACACACACACATATATAAGAACTGACCTTTGATTTTCCATAGCTCAGACAAACAGGTATTTCCAAATCATTCAGGGAAAAGGCAACAGCAAACTGAAAACTAATGAAGATCTAATCCTCACAGATAATTTCTTTTTTCTTTTTTTTTTCTTTTTTATTCAGATAATTCCAAGCAGATGTTGTTACAACTTGAAATTCTCCCCAACCTTTCCATTGGAAAGCTAGGTAGGAGTCGGATGAAGCTGCTCCAACCCATCACTGCCTGCTATGATTGGCTTTCTGGCCCTTTGAACCTCAGAGCAGCAAAATCAGGCTGTAATGCAGACCAGAATCTGGCTCTAAGCCTTGATGTTTTCAGCAGCAGAAAATAAGATTAATACAGTTTTGAATAAGCACAATGAACTGATAGATTTTCAAAGTTCGGTCAAACTAGTTGAATTTCTACAGATTTCTAGATTCATATAACAGAGATCTTTACAGAAATGTAAGTGTTGACAGATAAGATGGAATGCTTTCATGTATTTAATGCCCCTCCTGTCCTGCTAAATGAGAATCGTAGTGTTTCAGTTTAAAAATGCTTATAAAGAAAAGCACCTTATCAAAAATTTAAAATCGTCTTTATTTTTAAAAATGCAGGAAGAAAGAAATGTTAAATAAACATAAGGCAGTGGTATCTGAAGTATTCAAAGTTGTAACAGTCTCCGTGTTGTGGGGTTTTTTTTCCTGTCTATTCTCAATATTTCTAACAGAAGTTGTTTGAAATGCAATTAGTGAGAGAAGTTTGAAAGGAAAGCTTGACAATTCTGTTCAATAAAAATATTTATTGTTATTTTAGTGGTCTGAGAATGTCATGATTTTTCCTTTGGGGCTCAGAATTGCACTTTAATACCTTGATAGATCATAACTGTTAGGTTATTATAAAATGTTGACAGATAAGGTTGTGATTTGTGAAAGCTCCATATGAATTTTACCTTTAATTTCTGTTAACATTTGACAGAGCTTCATGACATTAGAACCACAAAGTTCATTTAAATTCAGCAGTAGTTAAGTACCTTGCATACATTTCTCATTTACAGATAACACTTGTACATCTCTTGACACAAAGATTCAAAATTAATCTCGTCAAAAGCTGTAAGAATTACACAGTGTTTTATTTCACAATAAAATTGAACGCATCAAAGGGCCTCTGTGTTGGTAAATTACTCCAGTTGGGCATAAGGAGGATTTTTAATTGGTTTGCATCTTTCCTGTTCTGACAATGTTATATCAAACGCATCAAAAAGTAAATAAATGACTGAGGTTGCCCCCCAAGGTGGCACGTCAGCAGCAGTGTTCCTGAAAATTATTACCAAAAAGCATGACTGGTTCTTACAGAGTGAAAGCTTTGGAGTTTTTCATTTATTTGTGTAATAAAGTATGGACAAGCTTGGTGAGTTATGAATCAATATTTAATGAACTCTAGCTTTCATAACTGATATCTTTACTTATTAGCATAATCAACTATTTGAAGAAAAATAAACCGATAATACAATAATAAAAGAAAGAGCGAGCAATAAAGTGCACAATAAATATACAATTATACTAATTTTGGTTTTACCAACATTTTGGGCATCAGTCCTACTATTCAGACGAAGGTGAAATATTCTTCAAACCTGCTTCTATACCAGGGACTCACAGAAGATGGAGAAGTAGTCAGGGAAGAAATGATGAGCAGTTTTTAAAACCTGCATCACATCAGTGCCCTTCTTCAGGGGTCCCTCAGAGGGAAAGGAACACATCAGGAAGAAAAACACTCCCTAACAACCAAGCAGCTGTAGAAGCGAGAAGTCAAGCAGCTGAAGCCTGGAAATTTACAGACCCTCCCTCAACAGTCTGCAACTCAAAGTGGATAATCCAGATGTCTTTCTGAGTATTCTTTCAGCCCTAGAAAGAGATTTCCATATTCTTGCTCAAGAGCTACTGGAGGTTATGATTGCTCTATTTTTCTCCAGTAAATAACCCAGAGTCTAACTAAACAGACACTTCTTAGTGAACCTCTTGAGATGTTTCTTGAGGATAAGTATGAGAAAATGCCTAGTAAGAATCAAAATTTCCTTCATCTCAGAGACCCTATTGACTTAAACCACCACTGATTTCGATAGAACACGCACACTAATGGCAGGTTCCTAATTTCCTACAATAGCTGCATCATCTTTACGACTTCATTTCTAGTTAATTATCACCTTAACAGAACTGGAAGTGAGAACTGCATTTTCACCTTTCTAGGTGGGATGAAGTTAATCCAACTCCATAACCTGCTTCGTATTTGAAACTATCAGACAGCTGGTATTCAGAGCACAGCAGAAGGTATTTAGTGGAAACAACTGTCAGATCTGATTTATTTAGCATTATTCAGATTTACAACCAAAGGCTTTTAACTGATGTGTGAATTCTAGAGAGACATCTAAATGCTTTTCTGTTATTTTGATTGTTTGTTATAAGTTTTTGTCTTTGACAAATCTACCAGAGTGCATTATCTTTGCTCATTGTGACCTTTTGGTTCTGTTGAGAACTACACAACGCGGGTCATGTGTTTATTTAAACTAGTTATAGGAGACATTCCCTTCCACAGCCCACACTTCACTTAGGACTTCTAATACACTACTAAAGCTTTTGTTCCATCTTCAGAAATATTCACAGAAGACAGCAGGTAGCTCTGTATATTCTGATGATAAATATACAGAGTCAGTCAACCAAGTACTCAGGGTGGATTTTCAAATGCCAAAAGTATGGATCTCTTCCATTTCCCTAAAGTAATAATTTTATCAGTTACTGTTACATCAGAAAGTATCCTGTGCTGGGACAGGTGCTAACTGTAGTTAATGCAATGTAACTAATGTATTACAACTAAAATGCAATAGCTTGACAGATGGCCCAAGATTTCAGTTTTTTGGATGCTGATCTGACTTGATTTTCAAACCTCCTAAAGTCGTGTTACCAGAACAAAATAGAATGTCATGTAAAAATAGGCACATTTGTTAAAAAAAAGAAGCAAAATGGAATGGGTAACTTCATGCAAATGCCAGTCTTTGCTAGCTAACACTTTGGCATAGGGAAGGTATTGCGAAAGAGCATAAGTGGAACAGCTCTTTGCAGCAGTATGAATGAATGCTGTGAAATAAGAAGTTATCTTTTCTTTGGCTTTATCCTGAACAATTTCAGAGGCGAGTGTCATATTCCTTGATGTTTTCCACTGGAGTAACAGCATGCCAAAGAGGGGAAAAAAGAAACCAGAAACAACAGATACTTATGAACATGATCAACCAGAGGATCCTTCAAATGAGCATCATAGGGATAAGAAAGAAAGAGGAACATTCTTCATGTTTGACAGAGATGTATGTACAACTCTAAGTGATTCATCTCTAGATAATCTATTTCAGATATAAAACTAGTAAGACCTTTCTTTCAAACATAATCTAGTCAGACAGAGATGAAACCATAAAGGTCAGGATACATTCTGGAATTCAGATACATACTGAGGTGCCAAACACATTCAACTGGAGAATTTTATCCTTAATGTAATTCCCATTCCTGTGCCTTAGACCTTTGTGAGGTGTGAAGTGATTCTTGTATTTTCTTATGCTACCAGACAGGAAAGCAAGAAAAAACTGTAAAAGTCTGTAAGTCTAAGAAATGATATCAAAGTGGGATTTAAGCCACAATTACAGAATAAAGAGACTAGGAATATACAGATGGCTGAATTAAGACCCTCAGACTACTTCTACCCTGGAATCAGATACATCACAGGCAAATCCTTAGAGCTGCAGCCAAATAAGAATGTATAAGCTTTTATAACATGCACAATAAATTTGAAAGCAGGCACATTCTACACAGATTAAATGTTAAAGTAACTGCAGCAGCATGAATTCCAGCAACTGAAAATATTCTGAAGGTAAATATTTGGGGGATCCTGTTGTTACACCCCTCTACAAGTAATGCCTTTTCAGGCATTGTGAAAAAGAAGAAAAGAAATGCATGTGAAGTAGCAGCTGGTAACCAGTTATGGCCAGTCACCAATAAAACCATGAAGTACACGAAAGTATAAAATAAAAACTGTACAAACAGAAACAACTTCTGACAGTGATCTATAGCCCCCCTTCAAAAAGGAAATCTTACTTGAGTGACACATCAGGAATTGTAATAAAAAATTAGAAGCTCAATACCGCAGTCCCAGGGTACATCAATCTTTGTTTCCAATGACAGTTTCTGATTTTGAGTTCTACTCTCCCTAGAAAAATCGAGATAAGTTCGTTTGCCCACCAATGTCAGAGAATCAATATTCATGCCATGCATAATTTCCTGAACAGAAGAGAAAAAATTACCTAGCATTTATCCTCAACTGTGATCAAAGGGTTAGGGTCTCAGAGACTTTGAAAAGACCCGGATGTGACTTGTACTAGATGTGAAAAGTGCTGATCCAAGTTCAGTCAAACAGGCTTAAAACAACATTGTGCAATGTTTTCTATACCATCTCCAGCTGTTATACTCACTCTCAGCACCTATGAATACAGCACTAAACCGAAGGACTTCACGACCATACCAAAATCAAAGGACTTCACGACCATATCATGTTCTCTTCTACTTCCACTGGGGGTTGAAAAAACAGGTAGATAGAATTTTGCTCTAATTTAAGTGATAAGATGGTATTGTTTAGCTGTTATGTTTCTATTTTCTTACAAGTTGATTATCACCACAGTATCCAGACTCTGCCAAGATTTAATAATAAATAATGTCTCTCTTTTCTCCAGAGATCAGAAAAAATGAGAGAGTAACGTGTGTTCACGTGCGCATGAGAAATTTAATCTGGGCAAGCCAGTTCAATAAACTGGGTTTTGGTGAATGCTGCGAGGTTGAGAGTAATTTCTATTTATTCCTGTGGTAAGTTTCATAAGCTTGGTTCTCCTGTCTGTGCTACTGAGATCTCTTCTTCTGGTCACAGCTTTGTGATTCCAGTGGAATGTAGCTGTCAGAGCTTATAGCAAGGAGCATATTTAAAATATATAGGGCTCTGAATATCAGGAAATAAAACAATCTACAACATATATTTACTAGAGAGCCTGAGTGGAATACAAAACAGAGAAATGATGTTTCCAGTTGCTTGCAATTTCTACCACTTCAAACTTGCATCATTATTTGGAGTTTCTTTATGAGAAGTGGATTATTATAAACACATCCAGAGGTCAGAAACCATCACTGCAACATCTGTGCTCAGGAGACAGAAATATACATTCGTGGAGTAATATGTCCTAAATAGCAACAGAGATTTGGAAGCCATGGTCAATCAGAAACCTGCAGTAACATTAAGGTAACTATGATAGCTAGGTAGCATACCTATAAAACATATACAGTAGAACATATTTTGAAGGATTCCCAAAAGAAGAGCAAGGCTCCTGAAGTCACAGAGACATGCGAGGGAGAAAAATTCTCAAAGGCTTTGGTTGATCTACAGTTCTCTATGCTCTCCATCTCCACCTGGCAGTTTTCCTTACCTCAGAATTGTCTTTCTTTTTTGCACCTTGGTTCTAAACTACAGGGCAAGAGCAAGAGTTATTTTCACTTAACATAGCCGAGATTCAGGGATATGAAGGAGCAAGAGGGAGAAAGAGACCATATCTATAAGGCACAGCCTCACTGCCATCAAATGCCTGAAATGGGAGCAGAAACTGGTGTATACTCAAGAGGTGGTGGCTTCTGCCTCCCATATGTTCAGGTCTGAGTTAAGCAAAGAGTGCACAACTACTAGGAAGCACGTGTTCTCTGCTTTGGTGAAAACTAGCTACATCTCTCTTCTAATTCCTACAGAGTTCTGAGTTCAGTGGTGGCTGTAAGACACTGGTGTTGTATGCTGCTACCTTTGAGGCAAAACTCCAAATGCTCCAGGACCTTGACATTCAGTTTGGAAGACCCTTCAAAACCCAACAATGCGTGCTAGGTTTGCCAGATATGGAAGATCTTCCATTATATGGAAGATCCCCTTGCTGTATGTATGCTCACAAACCAAGAGAATATAACAGACAGTTTTTTCCCTTTGTTTTGGGGGCACTAAGTACATAAGTTTGATATGGATGTAATGCAATATATGTCATAGGCCATGTTTTACATAATAGGTAACCAATTCATCTGTCTAGGAGAAGAGAAGATCCTAGTCAGTGGTGTGTCAAAAGACTCAACATCTCCAAAACAGCCTTATATTGCAGGATGCAGAACACATGGGGGAGAGTTGGATGCTTTATGATGATACAATTCAGGTTGCTGCTCTTTAAAAACAAATCAAAAAATCTAAGTATGCCACACCAGCCTGTTGCACACCATGTCACTTGTAAATACCATCTTTGGTCAAAGTGGCTACGGGATCCCTAGTCAAGAAGACACATCCATATTAAATACACCTACATAGTGATCAGAGGAGCTGGAGCAAAACATTACCCTTTCAGGTTAGTAAATTCCAGGTTCTTCACTAGAATGTCCAGTCCTTTCATTGTACTGGAACTGTACTGTATTGGAATGCAAGTCCTTTCAGTTTTCTTGACTTTTCTTGGTGGACTCGGAAATAACCACTGAGTAAAATACAGATTGGTGCTCAGGTTATTATAGTGAGAAATCAAGCAAGACTCAAGCAGTAAAATATAATTTAAAAAAAAAAAAATATCTGACTTCCTGATCACCCTGTTCTCCTTTAGTCTTTCAATCAATAATACTTCCATTAATTCTCTTAAGCTCCATCCTCCCTATGAATTAATTGTACTTCAAACAATACCCTAGGAATTCTTTCATGTCTTTGCAGTTGACTTTTTCCTCTTCACTCCTCCCTATGGTTTTATACTTCACTGTTTGGTCTGCATTATTTATATCTATTTGTGCCTTTTTTTTTTTTTTTTTTTTTTTTTTAAATAAATCCTTCTCTTTCCCCAGCTTTTGCTTAAGATTTCCACATCTTTCTTAATCATGCACTTTAATTTCCTTTCAATCCTGCAATGAATTGGTTGAAGTAGAGTTTTTTGAAAAGTTGC
>JAAGNO010000675.1:34921-46716 GCA_033439905.1 Ceryle rudis | reverse complement strand
CGCCCGGCTCCGGATCACGTGGCGGTTGCCGGAGGCAGAGACTAGAGAGAAGAGAAAAAAAAAAGCGCCTCATTCCTTCTTCCACCGCCATACTGTATTTTATAGTAACTCTCATTTTTATTCCTCCCTTTTACTCCCGCTCGGTGAGTACCTTTCCGCTGACATTCTTGTCCTCCTTTTTTTGTCCTGTTTTTCTTTTTTTTTTTTTTTCCTCTTCCTTTTGGTTTTTTTTTGTGTTTTTCTTTTTTTTTTTTGTCTTTTTTTTTCTCTTTTTTTATTTTTTCTTCCTCTTTGATTATTGTTTAAATGGATTTGATCTTTTCCTGATGACAAGTTTTTTTCCTAGCATGCGATGGTTACTAAACTGTGAGCAAAAGGTGCTGCTGGGGCCGGGAGTCACTGGGAATGAAAAATGATAATATTAATAATATAGACTTGCCAGTCCAGCAACAACTGGTATACATTTAGTAGCTATATCTCTATATATGCAACTGGTTTTGTCGTGGCACGAAAAAGCAATGTGAAATATGATGCTTATTTTTTAAAGATAAGAGAAAAGGCATGTTTCTAACTCTTTTTGCAGAGGATTTTCTCTGGTGTTGTTTTATTTTTATTTTTGGGTGTTTTTTAAGGTGTGCTTTTTTTTTTTTTTTCCGTAAAGAGATGGGAATTGCAAATGCATTTTACAGCAGTGTTTACGTAGAGTTTGTAATCTTGCAATACTGGTGGAAGCCACAGAGCAAGATATTAATTTTATTATTTTTGTTATTGGGGTTTTTTTTTTGTTTGTTTTTTGACGCTCAGTGCAATCAGCAGGGTTGTTTTTTTTTTCTCTTTCTCAGTTTTTGATGCCTGTTTATAATGTGAAACTTTTCTTGCAGCGTGTTACTGTTGTCATTTTTAAATACTTTTTTCCTCCTTAAAGATAACAAAGCAAAACAGAATGCAAAAGAGACGGTCCTTACTTTTGCACATTTTGCACCTTGACTTTTTTATTCTTTTGCCAGCAGTATTTTATGATGGTTATTATTATCAGGATGATGATGATGATAGATATATACATATATACAAATAAATACATTTTCAAATGATGGCAGTGGAAGGTTTTGCTGGAGAATGAAGTACGGTTTGGTTTCCTTGTCAACGGAAGATGAAGTGAACAACTGAACATCACCCCAGTGCAGGTACTTCATCTCCTTGTAGGCGTTTCCACGCTGTGTAAATTACACTGTGAGATTTTATTATTATATTACTCTATTTTTTTTTTTTTTTTTTTTTTAATAAATCCTTCTCTTTCCCCAGCTTTTGCTTAAGATTTCCACATCTTTCTTAATCATGCACTTTAATTTCATTTCAATCCTGCAATGAATTGGTTGAAGTAGAGTTTTTTGAAAAGTTGCAGAGAAAATATCTGTATTAATCAGCTTTAGGAGGAACACTAAAAGTAGCTCTGAAAAGAAAAAATGGTTATTGGCTGGAAGATTTTTTTCAAGCACACAGCTCTGGATAAGGCATTTATACATGTACTATGACCATTCGGCTTCAGTCTAATCCTGGAGATGCTTAAGCTTCATTGGCTTCTCTGCAATTTTCCCAAAGCATTTAGAATTGAAAACTCAGGAATCAACAGAGTATTTCAGTCTAGATGAGGTTCAACAGCTTGACAAGCTTCATCCAGAAACTAACCTGCTTAATATCAAACACAGAAGCAGAAATCTAAGAAAAGAGGGACCAGAATCAAAGACTCCACTCCTCCGACCAAGTGTCTGGTCACTGAACTACAGATTTTTGTCTCCTCACCAACTTTCTGCACAATGGTTCAGCTGCACCAGAAGAGGAATGCACACCATTGCTGCCTAGATGGCTTGGAAGGCATATTCCCAAGAGGTAGAAATACCTACTTAAATCTGCTCCACTAGAAAAAAAAAAGGGGGGGATGGAGGTACTGGAAAATCTGTGAAGATGCTAAGAATCAAGTACAAGCCTGCATACTAAGTGTTAGGCTGTTTTAGAGGAGTTCTTCCCCTTTTATGAGTGCTTTCAAAGATAGTAATGCCTGAAACTTGTAAAGGGAGGAGGGATGGTAGAACAGGCACCTACCTGAAGAGGAAAAAAAATGACTTGCCAAGGCCCCAGCTGAGCGATTTGTACTTTCCTATAAGCCAACCCGCGACAGATGTTCTGAGCCTTGCCACTCAGCTTCAACTGCTGGATTCACAACTGAAAATCAGGCAGCACAACTTGTGCCTCTCAGGGATTTTAGCCTTTTATAGTGTATGCTTCAGCCCTCATTCTATATTAAATATAGAATTGTCTAAATACGAGTATGCTTATATACAAGTAAACCAAAAGATGGTGGTGCAGCTTGCAGGTACTTCAAATATACCTGCATGAGATTAGGATTTGAATTTCCATTAATAGAACCAACCCAAAGGACTGACTCCAGACCACAGTACCACCAAATACAGTCGCCATTAATTACCAATTATCCAAATGAATACTAGGTTATGGCCTTTTCTGGAACTAAGCTAGAATTTGAAACTTTGGTCAGCATTCTGCACTTTTTTTTTTCCATGTCTGCTTCCTACATTCCAAATGTTTTGTGGATTTCCATTGGGTTAATAATGTTATTCTTTTTGGTGAATGTCATCTGTTTGGTAAATAGCACCAAATGTCATGTGTTTGGTAAATAATGTTAATTGTGTGTCCTAGCTAAATAAAGAGGTCAGACTATTTACACGAGTCTTAAGTTGTTTATCACATGTAGCAGAGAGGAGCCTGCCTGTGCTGCAACCATGGGGAAAACAGATAGGAGACTAACAGACAGTTATGTTTATAACCTAAAGTGCAACAATTCTCTAGGAGACTGACATAACTGTAAATAACTAATGACACATTATAGGTAGGTTTTGTTCAGTAGTCCCAGACTGGAATATCCAGAATATGAAAAGTCTTTTAAATATCCCTGCTTTTGTCACATTCATTGGTAAGAGCCAGATAACAGCTGTAGTGAAGAACTATACTTTTGTTTAATCTGTTTATTATTGGTTAAACCAAGTCCCCTGTAGGTACTTGGCCAAGAAAATATAGAAAGATATTCAGGTGTCATTGGATGTAATTTTGAAGTTTACACACTTTTTTAGCCTGGCAAGCAAAAATATTTCACCCAGGATATTATGCATGCATAGGGCTGCCAAAAATATGTTTAAATGTTACAGATCTACAATGCCATCTGGCCAAGCAGCTTTTCAGACACAGTCTAGAGACATAAGAGAGAGACACTGCTGGATATGTCATGAGGTACATAAGGGAGCTCTATTTCCAAGGTATCAAAGATTGTATCTAAAATACAGTAGACCACTGTCAAAGTGACCACCATTATTTTTTTTTCCCAGGAGTATAAAGGAAATAAAGCAACTCTCGAGAGTATAAGGTATTCAAGCATGTACTATGGATACATACATATAGATATATGTGGGTCTGTAGGTTTGCATCTGTATATGAAGTTCTCCTCGCAAAGTTGACATGGTTTGTAACTATTCCCATTGATTTAGTGGGGCTAATATTAGAACTAACTGTACAATGCAAAAGAGGAGAAATAAATACTAGCTATTCTTTAAAGGAAAAGGCAAAAACCAACCAACCACTCAACAAAAACACACAAAAAAAACCCCAAAATAACAGAAATCTCTCTGCTCAATCTATGTCTCATTCACCTTGATGCTCTAGATAATTCTAATTACCTGGTTTACAACAGGTACTAGATACTATTTTACCAGCTTTATAGCTTTGCATTTGAAGCCATTCAGTAGTGTGGTCTCCCTCCAATTTTCTTCTTTTGCAAAACATTCATAACCTCTGCAAAAATCTTTTTCTAATAAAAGAAGAGATAATACCTATTCCAAACTGAGAAAGTTTAGGTTAATTCAGAAAAATGGCAACTTGCAGATAAAACCAAATGCTGCATAACAGCAGAAATTAAGGATAGACTTGCTAGAAACTCATGAAGATATAATGCAATCATTTAATACTAGAGCAAAGGGGCGAGAAAAACCAACCAACCAACACCACAAAAAAACTACAGTCAGAAATACACTCAAACATAGCTACTTCTCCTACTTCTACAGATGGCCAGCAGAACATGTTTTCAGAAATGCATTCATATTTTTTCAACGAATTTCCTGTTTTCATTATTTTTAAAATACTTATTTTGATTAAAATAGTTACAATTCCAATTGTTAATACTCAGCTTGAAAGATTCTGACTAACAGTTAAATAGTGTCATGCCACTTCATAAACAATATTGGTCTAATTTTTATCATTTTGAACCTTTTTTTAAAGAACTATGACTTTAAGTCTCTGGGAAAGACAAACCTGAGGGAGATCTAAACAGGATCAGGGATATTTATTTTTAATCATTATAAACCTTGCCACGGAGGAAAAAATCCCAAATTTTGTCAGTGTCATTGTACAAAAATGAGATAGACTACTCTAAAAGTGACTGGCTAAGGGCAGAATCAGTCTTCTGTTTATTCTAAGAGGAAAAGCAACGGCACGGGGCACAATTTTGGACTGTACAAACAGATGCCTTCCCCGACCACAGTCCCCTGATTTTTGGAGGAGAAGCATTAAAAACATTGTATTCCTGCTGCACTAGGAATAATGCAATTTATTACAATAATAAATAACCATCCATGCATTCTAATTTTCCGTCACTGACACAAACTAATTGAGTGGGTGGGCTTGTTATAAACTCAGAGGGAGGCAGTTATCCTCTTGCCTGGCTTGCTTAACTGGGTCTGTGCCAGAGCACTGAAGAATCTGTCATCGAACAGCAAAAGCAAAGTCTATCCTGTGTCACACAGCTATAAATAGGCACGTATGTATATGTATGGGCATGTCTCCATGTATTTCATTTTCTAGCGCAAATAAACAAGCACATTTAAAATTCACTCCTGAGCATCTGCAAAAAATTAATTTTTGACAATTTTCAAACACCGCAAGGGCAGTGGAACGTAGAGCCCCTATTCTGCCCACAAGCATACAAACTGTATTCACTCGTTTCCTATTTCTCTTGTTTCAGGTACACCTGGCTGCTAGTCACTCCCTGCCCACGTTACCCCAACACAATCAATGGGTTTCATATTTTCTGAGCTGCCACCTAGAGTGGCAGAAAGAAAGAATATACGTGCTCACCACATCTATTCAGAGTAACAAGCTTATATATCTGCTTCCATATAAGAATATAAAGTTATATATAAATATATATATAAAAATATAACCCAACACAGTTAATCCTCCACATAAAGCACACAAAGAAACCTAGAAACCAAATAAAATAATTCAGTACCTCTTCTTAGCTACCGTTTCCACAGATTGTAGTAAAAGAAACAATTCAATATTGATCTGCAAGCCTCTTTTCCAGCTGATGAGTGGAAAAATTCAGCTGCCACAGCCACTTGGGCCTCTACACTTGCTGACTCTTCCTCCATCCTATAAGTATCCTATTAGAAGAATCTTCCCTGCAGCTTTTCCTAAGGTATCAAAAAGAAATTTAGTGTGACTACAGTGGAGCAAACACCGTCCCTGAATCTCTTCCACACCAGCCAAGGAGCTTTTTGGGTGCTTTTGGCAGCATCCCTCTCACTCCGCCTGCAAGCAGCACCCTTTGTCAGACCCCACAGAGAAACAGTAAGCTAAGATAAATACCTCTTCTTTCCTATTAGGATTAATAAGAAATGAAGCTGAGGGATTCTTCTGACAAGGATGAAAAGGCATTATTTAAATTAGAGCTAAACCTACTATACGTTGTACGTAATTTGATTAAACAGGAATCTAAGCGATCGGCGTTAACAAGGGTCCACTTTGATAAACAGAGGAACGTTAAACAAACTCATCCCAATTAAAACGTGGCCAGACTGCCTGCTGCTGCCTTCAGTGAAACAAGGGTGGCCTTCCTGGAGACAGTTGCAGCAGCAGCTGCTGGCAGCTGGCCAGGCTGGTGCGAGGGGAGACACATCTCTCCTTGCTCAGGTACTTATCAGCACCTCCAGCAGCGAGGCTGGCACCACAGAGCCCCGAACAAGCAGATCCCCACTGCACCCCGTGACAAGAGAGCTGGTGGTTACTCACTGTGTCTAAATTACAAAGCCACTTGCGTGAAACGGAGCCTGCCCGGTGCCAGAAAACAGACAAAGCCTACACAAAGAGTCAGCCCTCAGAAGGGATAAAGCAGCTCCTAGAGGAGAAACAGTGATTAAATAAAGTCCAACAAATGATGCCAATAAACAAGTTTTCAATTACCAAAGGACGCCCAGGCAGTCAAAAAGAGGCTGCTAAAAGCTGTAATCACACCACTTTACAGTACCCACTTCAAAAGGTACAGAAACATATAATATATTTTGGCTGGAAAGGAACACGTAGAACAGACTATTTAAGAAAATTGCAACCTGCTACAAAAACAAGCTTGAGTGCCTTCTATTTAGGAGAGTGTGGCTGCATTTCAGATCCCATTTCTTACTTCAGGTGAATTATATCTCTGAATCACACAGCAGTTATCTGCCTACATCTGTTTTTCTTTGACACCATTATCTCCTCCCGTCCTTGACCCCAGCTGAGACTGCCAAGCTCCTGGGACTGCTAATGGGGTTAAATTTTCCATGAATATTTGCTTGTATTTATAAATGAATTTACTTAAGCCATATTAATGTCATTTGTGTATTTGCTTTCTGAAAAAAAAAAACCCTCGTTCATTTGGGTTTTGCTAGCATGAATGTTTACTAAAGTAAATTCCAAAGATGTAGACTGAGGTATTAGGATCAAAAAGAGGCTTTTAAAATGTACTGAAGTGTGTCAGTACATTTGTATTTGCACAACACAAATGATTCTCACTCAGCCAAGGAAGAGAAAGAAAATTTGGAGGTTTCCTGACCATTCCTAATTAACCACTGCAGCATGAGGAACGAGCACTGAGAGATGAAAACTGTTGGTAACCAATCAAGACAGCTTCATATGTTACAAATTGTATTCAAATATTTCTGGATAGATTCAAGGATGCAATATGGTCACAGCTGACTATGTGCAGAGAAGTTTATATTTTAGTAGAAACAGAGTTTGTGACAAGTTGTTCATCGAGCTGAAATAACTGAACACAGAGTGTTTCACCATTAGGTCATTTGTGTGTTCTCCAGCCTCTAGCGAGAGAACAAACAAGAAATTCATGTCACAAGGTGGCTGATGAATGGATTATCAAATGCAGCCAAGATCCCGATGGCACTTTTTTGCATCACAATGGCATCTTCTACCCTTTATGGTCCCAGAGTAAAGATTATAGACTGGTTTGACAGCGATGATACCCAGATTTTTTTTTTGATGTTCAATATAGCCTCTCTCCATTTGGTTGGACTTGATGATCTTGAAGGTCGTTTCCAACCTCAATGATTCTATGAGTTTATCTTCAGGCCTTCCTTTAGCTCAGTTATCGTCAGGAAGAGTTTCTAAGCACAAGTCTTGGTGACAGTAACAGCACTGCTGCCTTCTAAATGCAATGTGTTCTGATCTCTGGGTATAAATCATGGTTATTTCAAATGGGGAAATCCGGCCACTTAAGTTCTGCTCTCTTCTTACTTTTTTTTTCAGAAAATTAAGCACTAAAGCTTATGGAGGACAGCCCTTGCAGCAATGGGACTAATCTTGATATTTACACAAACGGATTAACAGAAATATGCTCCCTCCTGCCCCAGTACAACTGTCAAAGGAGGAATTTAGGCATGGCTACATAGTCAGACCAACATCAGAAAGCCTCCTCCTTGGCACTAAGGACATGACCCTCTAATGCCTGAAGAGAGTTTTTTAACAGAAGGAAGTATATTTTTCTTGGTGTGGGGAGAGAATTTGGATAATAGAGATATAACAGTCCTAACTGACACAAAAAATCCCTGTCAGACTCTAGACTGAGTTTCCTTTGCTGTGGGTTGCCTTGAGAACTGTGTTAGTCCTTTTTTTTTTTTACATAGGAAAAAAACCCTGTAACCCTGTAAGCATGACAGGCAAGAGTTTTAAGGTTCAAAATTCATCTGAATCATTGAGTGGTCTTGTGTTTCACCTCCTGTTTGCTTTTCCTACCAATGCCAAAACAGGACATTCCATTAACCATTCACTGGCTGCTTCAGTCCTTCTCTTAATTGTAAGATTAAGAAGCTTTGTTGTACTCCATGCAACTAGAAATAGTGGCTTGAGAAAAACAGTGTCTTTCTATAGTAGGTCTCTACAAACCTACAGTCAATAATAATATTTTGCTAGCATTTAAGTTTGGTTTTACTCATTCTTCATGAAATATTCCTTTTCTTTCTCTGTACAACCCTCTCAGCATCTTTCAAGTCTTCATAATTGGCCCTAACAGGAAAAATTCCAGTGCTGTTACTTTCAGCTGCCACCAAATATAATCAAATAAATGTGCTCTCTGCTTCTCCAGCAGAGCTTTTAAAAGTCTCCTAGGATAGGAGCTTCACAATCCATAAGGGATTTCTTTGTTTTGATAGGCAAATCTAGATTTGCACATATACTGTGCTACACCACACTTCCTGAAGCACCAAAACCATCAACATTTTTTATCTGACCTATGTCTCCCTGCTAAGTCGTCTCCTAGTACCAGCTTCCTGGGAAAACCAAATCTGAATGTGGGTTTGAACACAGAGCACAAGGGACTTTGAACAACTACTTTTTGAAGCATTGCGTAGTCCTTAAATTATTTTGCTTTTAATTCCACATTTGCGCAACAGCAGACTAACTGTAAATTACACTTTATTTGGTTTGCTCTTTTAGGGATTTGTCACACTGGAAGAAGAAAAGTGCATGTCAGCTCAACAAATTCAAGGCAAATGTGGTTTAACCATTTTCACTTTAGCCAAGACCATTAGCATGCCACTATTAAGTAAATGCTAGAAGCTAGAAGAGGAGTCTGCCAGGCAGAGCTGCCATTCCTGCTGTTAAGCAGGAACTGGTGAACTGTTGGGAAACAAAGACACCAGCAGCCTCTGCACCTCACCTGGCCTTCCCCACCACACCAGCAGCACCTTTCTTTGACGTGACAGAACAGGAGGGGTTTTTTTCTGATGCTCCCACCCAGCCTGGCCATGTCCTGCCCTAGGCAAAGAGCTGCCTGGAATATTTTCTGCCCTTAGTAATCACAGAAAATGAAACCACCCTCTTGCTGTAGATCAGCAACCTCTGAGATTCCCAGTAAAGCGGGACAGGGCATCAATGGAAAATGTAGTCTTCTGGAAATCAAGGAGACTAGGGTTTCAGGCTATTTTTTGCCAGCATCATAGATATTTTAAAGCATTGCAATCTGTTCCGAGTGTTCTTTATTTCACATGATACTGATCTGAACCTCTCCCTTCTCAAAATTAGTTCGAATTCTTCCAGATAGAGATTTTAAAGCCCTTCTTATGAGAAGGCAAGATACATAACGTTACAAATTATCTTATATACCTTCGCTGCATTTTTTCAGGTCATTTGTGAGCTAAGCTTTGAGGAAAGATTTTTAGTTCTTAGATTATTGGAATTGATTTGCACTTCATTGCTTTTTTAGACCTTTAGGGGCATTACTATGAGACATGAACATCACTGCAGGTGTTACATGTTCTCAATGTAATATGCAGTGATTCCCATAACCAGGAAATTATATTTAGGAGGACTACAGTCTATTAACTAACAGGTTAATTTAAATGGCATATGTTCTCATTTGAATTATTTGGTTGACTAAACCATGAATTTAGACATAGTTAAAACTCAAAGCATATCCTGGTGATAATCTATCTGGTAACTAGAGTAAGCAATGATTTTCTAGGCATTTCATTTTATCAGACAGGTGTATAAGGATTAAGAAAGTTCCCAACAGACCCAAATAATGATAGTCCTTTCTTTGGGATTTTTTTTCTACCCCTTTGGAAAATAGTATCTCCTTACATCATCTTGCATAGGAGACCATCCAAAAGGATACACACTCATGCTAAAAAACTTGGACATAGTGAGTAAAACGTTTTCAGGAGTACAGCCTAAAAACATCGCTGAAACATGCTAGTGTTGAACATTCACAAACCCAGCCTCACTGACCCTGCAAGGATCTCCTCAACTGTCAAATTCTGGAATCAGGTTCATCTCCGTGTACTCTGATGCACGTTGGCAATCAGACTGGGTACAGTGCTAGCCCAGTTGAGCTAAGAACAATGAAACTGCAGAAGAACTGTATTGTAAAGAACTATATTAACTACGTTAAGAAGAATTTTTAACTATGGTAAAAGAACAATTTTTTCAAATACAGCCTTTCAGAACAGAAAGCCAAATCTCTGCCTCTCGCAGTTCCATGAGCATGAGACTGGGGAATCTCCCTCCAGCCAGTTCAGAAGGGAAAAACACTCTCAGACATTCAACTAGACTCTGATCCATGTTGCTTAGGTCACAGAAATCTAACAATGGGGAAATCAACTCCATACACATCCTCTGAATCCAGCTTTAGTGCAAGGAAAGCAAACAGGCCAACAGTACAGTATGGAAGAACTGTGCTCAAAAAGGCCAGGGAAAGAGCTCTAGGAAAGCTCTACTGAGAGCCTGTGACAGTCATTCCACACTATCAGGGCACTGTAGACCTTCCTTCAGCTTCAATTATCATTTTACTGGTGGCTGAAGGCAAAAGGCTATTCTGTCCTTTGCTTTATTCCCAAATGTACTGGCTTCCTTGTAACTCGGGCAAGTTTGCCATCTCACGTAGGTGTAGCAGGGCACAATTATCTTTCTCTGCCTTGACCAATGAGAAGTTTATAAATCACAGATTTATTCCATAAACTCTCATATGACACTAGTTTTTCATGTAAGTGAACACATTTGTAACATGCATTAGTTACACAGGAAGGAACGAGTGAAAATTCAGGGCCCAAATATTTAGCTTTGCAATAGTTTGTATTTGATGTATTAAAGCCTAAGAGATTTGAGGTCCATGCATTGTAATAAACAAATAAGTCTACCCGCAGAATTAATGTTTAAATATATATTTGTTTATAGAGCAAAGCAAATTTATATTATGATCTTGGAATTTTGTGAGCTCATTGGAAAATCATCTATTTTCAACATGTAGCCATAAATGTTGCAATTCCTGAGGAAAATGTTTTAGGACTGGACCACTTGGACAAACATCTGTCCCCTTTGGGAGTCCTAAAATAGGATCTGAATCTACCTGAAAAATCTGTTGCTGTTGTCTGTGCTGGTTACTTGAAAAAACAGAATGCTACTGAAATTTCCTTCTTGGATGCTTCACTGCATGATCCACACATAGAATTAGTGTTCATCAGCATGGGTTATATGTTGTGCAATGGGATTCTTGCTTGTTATCTAACTGTGAGAAATGCACAAGCTGTAAAATAAGTCAGTGAAAGAGACTGCAACCATTGAAACTGAGCAAAGGAACAAAAGTATACAAGTATTTCTAAAAAGAAATGGGAGAAGACGTGGATAATTCAGGGTTTAGATCTAACAAAGTTTTTCAGGCCAAATCACTTCTTGATGCAAACAGTACCCTCTCAGTTCTGCATATTTGATATTTTTCAGGGTTACTTGTCTGTGAGAAGAGTTTTGCCTGTGCGTTACTACACAAGTTCTTCCCTTCAATCTGACAATTTTGTCATTTCTTTTCTCGTACAGAAGTAGCCTCAATATTAATACAAAAGATATTCCTATTCTAATCTTAGGTTAGTAGAACGTTACCTTATATACTATATACTTATATAGATAGTGTAATT
>JAAGNO010000675.1:21767-34821 GCA_033439905.1 Ceryle rudis | reverse complement strand
TACCTATATATATTTTATATGTATTTACTTATATACTTCACCTTATGCTTGCGATCCTTTGAAGGTAACAGATTTAACACGTTTATAGTAAGTGCTTACTTATTTAATAAATGAAGGTTAGAAAATTCCAAGTTAAGGCAATTCCCAGAAAAGTTCCAGTGTCTGCTAAGAAATGACTAACACCAAAAGTAGTAAGCAATCAAAGTCATAACCCCTGTACTTATTACTGCCAGCTATACTTATACAGAATCCGGTAAACAGCTTTCTGACTTAGTCAACACTTGAAATGTTATTATTTCTCTTGAGAGAATGTGCATATGTATGCTACAGAGACTCGTGCACTCTGCAGACTACTTGACAGTAGTCTTTCACTCCAAACTATAAACATATTATGAATTGTGAAACAGGAAAAGTTTGGCTGCAGGCAAACTACCAACAAAAATAACTTCTAAGAGACCAAGACATTATCTCTTGTTACAAGGTAGCAGCTGTTGTCATTATGATCTTTATTTACAGAAAACAAATGCTTTAAAACATTTATGCTTTAGAAGAAAACACTAGTATGTAAAAGGGTGAGAAGATTTAAAGTAGGGATAACCGTCAATCAATTTGTTACCAGGGTGTTAAATCAGTAGTGCTTCTCTTCTTGCAAACCTTTAGTTTTACTCTTATAGCAAACAATTCTTGAAACTCATTAGAAATAATCTACATTCTCAAATACAGAGCAGAATGCTTGTAACTGAAAAATGTTTCCAGAACATTTTCATCCTCAAAGATAAGCCCTCCTCCCACCACCTTTGTTTTCTCTTAAATGCTTTAAAAATCTAAGCTTTCTTCACAATGTTGGTTGAAAATATTGGCTGCACAAAGCTGCTATTGTGTGAATTGCAAGATGCTGGTAGTGGATAAATCAAATGGAAACAAATGAGCTTTGATCAGATCACCTTAGTACACAGATAAATTAATAAGCAGTAAGGCGTTGTACACTTCAATTTAATCTCGATATTTCTACCTCAAAATTGTTCTTTAAATGTTTTCTTTGAAATGAGTTGAATATTTTTCAGCTTTAAAGGCCTAATTATCATCTATTTCTGCCCAATTATAAACTGATATCTTACAGACTGATAAGCATAGCAGTTGTTAATCTACCACTCGCCAACCCTTGAATGACGTTTCTTTGCCTAGAGAAAAGCTTTGGAAAATCCATAGGAAAACCTATATGTATGTTTTAGAAATCCCTGCATTTTGCAGCAATACAGTTTCATTGGAAACAGTGACTTCACCAGGTATAATTTTTTGAAAGTTTGGGTAAAAAAATTTTAAAAAATAAAAGAATCCCCAAACTAAAATCACCTATAAGACATTGTAACTGAATATATCATCACTGATCTCTTATCTATATAATGGTTCATCTATAAGATGTTTTCTCTATCTTGTGTTGCATTATTTCTTCCAGTAATAATAAAATGTACATCGTAAACAATTGTAATTCTTGTCTTTAATTGTGGGGCTCCCTAAAGGTGTAATCACAAGCCCATATGGCTAAACTACTGAGAGCTGTTTCCCTAAATAAGCACCAATGAATCATCTGTCAGGATGTGTGTACATTTGAAATATTTTTGTTAATTGCTTGGAAAGGAACACCTTAAGCACTCTTTCTTATTCTCTGACTCCAGATAATTGCACTGAGCAATAATAAGCATGGCCACTATAAATAAAAATCCACTTTCCCTTGATGACCTGAAATGCCTAAGCTTCTTTCATCTTGAAAACTAGGGTGGTGGTAGGCTATGATATTTCTATTTTTCCAGATCCAAGTCTTTTTTTTAGATATGTTATTACTGCTGAGGAAACAGAGAAACTCTTCAAAGAGTGTTTGTGTACCACAGTTACATATTTTTTCCATCTGGGGAAAGAAAAAAAAAAAAAAAAAGATTTTCCTCAGTCTCCTTTTAACATATGGAGTTTGTCACATCAATCATTGGTGGAGAACATGTAGTGGCATCCATGTCATATGGGTGACAGGGCTGTTTTACATAGTATCAGTATTTTAGATTCATGCCTTCCCAAGCTACAAAGCACAGATATTCTACTTAGCAATAGCATAGCTCTTCCAAAGAAGAGCTGTCTTTTGTCAAGTATTTTCACCAGAGAGATGTAAAAATGTTACAAGCCTTCCAAAAGTAATAATCTAGGTACTTCAGCATGCAGCCTTTCTCTAGCTTGTGTAATAAATTTGAGCTGGGTGCTTAATACATATGGGGATCATCACTAGGGAAACCATTCCCTTGGTGCATATACTCATACGGAAACCTTGTCTTGCTTTTGTCTCTGGCTCAGTGAGACAGTATTTCAGAGAAGATCAACAGAATTCCTAACAAAATCTTGTCCCATTTTTTTTGCTTTTAGCTTTAAAAAGTAAGTGGAATCTATGTTTTTTTTTCCTTAAGCCCCAAACGTATCATGACAGGTATGTCATGCTCCGCCACTTTCCTGTTACAGATCACCTACTATCAGCATCCTTATGGCTCCTTTCCTACACAAAAGTGATGCCAGCTTTGTAGTATCCCTGTCCTCTCGTCTGCAGGTGCCACAGCATTGTCAGAAATTACCATTTATCCTGGTAAGGCATTTACTGCCAGTTATTATTCAGTCTATTGGCTTGTTGACCTCTCTGCAAATAGCTAGATAACTAATTTAGGGTATAAATGCCTGTGATAATTATAATCCAATTTAATTTCCTGTCAGTGATATACACACAGATGTTTTGATATCACTGAGACTATGAAGTGAAGGGACCACACTCGGTATAGTGCCTAAAAACTTAGCCCTTTGTCTTAGAGGACTTAAGCAGGGCATGAATGCAAAACTGCCAGTTTCTGAAGATGATAATTTCTTATCATGAAATTGTAATCCTCAAACCTCATCTCCCTAGGAGAGTCAGCCTGCAAAGCCTGAAATGAATGAACCCAACAGTTATTAGGTATGCCAGTGTATGTCTGGTTGTCCTTCTTGCATGTACAACATGCCAGGACAATTTTCTATCTATGTCAACTCTTTTCCCTGGTCTAGTAAATGTTTCCTAGGTCAGCCAGCCTAAAAAAAAAATAAAAAATATATATCTATAACCACACAGGTGGAATCAGCAGTGTTAAACTTCCCCTTCATGCTTTTAAACTATTAATTCAAATGAATAGAACATTATCATAGAACATTATGATTAAATGTCCACCTGCCCGTGGGAATTCAGAATTTCTCCCAAGGAAGGTCCCATTCTTAGTGAACATCCTCTCGTGTTGAAATGGCATCCATGACATGTGGCTTAAATATTCATTCAGCAGCAGAAAAATCTACTACTTTAATATTAGAACACTGACAGTGAGGTGTTCTGCTGGTGAGACGATCTCTTTGAAACAGGCCTTTCATCTGCAAAGTTTTACTGCCTGAATGCAATGTGTTTTAATAAATGAGCCCTTCATTTTCGCATGGGGACTCAAGATCTACCGCCTTTGCAGATAAATACCCAGCAACAAAAAATCCTCACGATAACAAATTCCCAGCCAGTCAGTATAAGCACCAAATCCTTTAAGTTTTCCTCACAGAAGTCCAAGTGGCAAAGGAAAGCAGAAATCTACTTTGTCACTCCCAGAGACATGAGCAAAAATTAAGAAGTCATTGTCATACGGGTCCCTGGTGAGCCTGATGACAATACTTGACAAAGCACGTGTCATCAATGTCCAGGATAAGGAATGTATTCCTGTCACAGGACTTACCAGCATTAATGCCCCTGTAGGAGCTTGTCTAGAAAAGCGAGTTGTCACCGCTGCCTCTGAGTGTCCCTCTCAAAGGAAATGTATCACTTTGCTTTTAGAACGAGACAAATAAAATAAAGCACTGAGCATGACACAGAAAAACAACTGAGGAACCTCTAAGCTTGCATAGAGTTTCATGCGCCTTCCATGGGACCTGTACCAAGAGGAATTGAATGACATAGGTGTTTGATAAAAGGCAAGGCACAGCAACTGTGAAGAATATGCCCGTGACCATCTTGATATGGATGCACCTCTTGTCCAGTAGCATGCAACTTTTGCAAGCACGCAAGCATATTTATGAGGTAATCTGCAAATCTTTCTACATAATGCATTTTTGATGGTTTTCTTACTTGAAGAAAATGTGTGTAAGCTGTCTGCTGAGGTGATTTGTATCGCTGGGTATAACTGTTTCACTGGGCTTCTGGCAGCAAGCAATTGTTTGTCAGATGTCATGCTCGTAAGACCCTTAACTATAGTGATACTAGCAACTGCCTTTATAACACTTAACACATAAACCAAATTATAACAATATCCTTAAGATTAGCATATAAGTAATAGCGCTATATAAAAAACCTCATAAAACCAAAATGTATGGCTACAATAACCATATTAAAACAGCCATCGTTCTGCTTTAAATAACCATACGAGCCACATTTGGAAGATATTATAGTATTTACTGATTAAGCATATGGAAAAATCTACTCCTGTCATCTCAGAAGTAAGAAATCCATTTCAGTTTCTATCTTTCCTGTAAGTATTGGAAGGACAGCTCATGATAAAAGCCCAGCAGACCCATTTAAGGAGCTTCAATCAGTCTTTGAGAGTTTAAAAAGAATTAAAACACATCCTATTCATGCTCCCCCCCCTCCAAAAAAAAAAAAAAAAAAGGATACAATGATGTGTTACAGGCAACAAAAGAACACAATGCATATCATTAACTCAGCAGTACATCATCTTCCTTTCAGAGAAATGGACCTCTTGACTGCACTGGTGACTTCAAAAGTCAAACTTACACTGAGGCTAAAAAGTCAAGCTTACACTGATGCTGAACTGGCATGGGAAAATTAATCAGGACAATATATCTCCTTTAAACAGTGACATCATTTAGAGCCTGGGAAACTTAAAATGCAGAATGGATTTGTCTGAATGAGTGCTAGACAAGATCATACCTAAACAGCGAGAAGATTTTTTCTCTGGATGGAAATTTGAGGAGGAAACTCTTGCTTTTTCACAAGCCTGGTACTTCCAGTCAGTTTAGCAGTTTCATTTTTTCACTTGGCAGCCAAAGTGGTGAAATCCAGTGAAAATGAAAACAAACAGAAATATTGTATTTCTGAGACCAGTAAAAGCTAAAGGCAAAAAGATTATCCCAGTAGGTGGGGACCAGTGAAAAGGCCTTTTACAGCTCTGTTGGGGTGCTCAGGGATGGGCATGTGTATATGGAGGAGAGGAGGTATATGGAAGACCTAAGGGGAAAGGTATAGCCAGCTGTCTCCTGTGCTTCCCACAGCATGGAAGCTGCCCTAAACCCAGTGCCCACCAAGGAGGGATGACTCAGGGATGAAGCAGCTCCTTACCTTTCTACCTTAACTACAGCCCTGAGCTCAGGACACCGACCCACTAACAGACAATGAGGGAGAGCAGAGCCAATAAAAGAAACACCAGTCATTTTTCATTTGCTTATAGACAGGCAACTTATGATGATACTCTGATGATTACTTTCTATTGAATGAATCACCTTCTGACCCATTCTCCTCAGTCATTTTCATTGTGCACTAAATTCCATTTGCCATGTCAGACCCTCAATTTTATCAGAGCCACTAACACAATTTTCCAGAGCAGCAGCATTAGCTCAGCTTCCTTATTTTGTCTCTGGTGCCTTGTAGGCGGAAATAAAGACTTGTTGGAACTTGCCTCCTTCTCTCAAGGGTAATCTTAATCCAAACCCAAGGGCAGAATCTGGGCCTAACCTCCAGGCTTTTTTCTCCCAAGAGTTCATATATCAACAGATGATCCATATAAGTCATATCCTTGACATTGAATAAAAAGCAATTTGCACTATCAAAAGCAGACTTCCAGCATGGAGAGATTCACAGAGATAGCTGGAAAGGGAGCACGCTGTTTTTCTTTCTGATAAAAATGGGAGGAGAAAAAAAAAACCCAAACATACAAAAGCCCCCAAAGCACCAAATGAACAAAAGAAATTACAAACCAGCATAATGCCAATAGGAATATGTCTGTATTAATTCATTTCTGAGTCCTTCTGCATGTTTTGAGCAGTTATATCTGCTTTATACAATCAAAACTGTATCATTAACAAAAAAAAAGTAAAGCTGATCTATCTTCTATATTTACAATTAAAAGAACGTTACATTTTGGATAGAATAGGGGTTTAGTAAAATTCTTTTTTTTTATTATTATTTTTCCTTCCCTCTTTTTATGGAGGTTTTGAATCTGCTTAACACTAACAGTAGCTTGACCCAGCTTGGAATTACTTGAGTCAGAATGTCTGCCTTAGTACTGCCTAAAAGAACTTCATTGAGAATTAACCATTGCTGAGCTCTCAAAAATATGTGTAGGGCCATTTCAAGTTCAGTTAGCAGCTAGGAGTTCAGGACATGACTGTGTCATCAGAATAAAAATGAACATTGCACTCCGTGCACTGACTTGTCAGTTCATTTACAGAGATCATAAATAACAATGGTCCAAGGATAGATCCCTAAGGTACTTCTGTAATGACATCCATTAAATCTGACATGATGCTGTTTAATAACACAAGCTGTATGTGCCCTTCTAAGTAGCTAGCACCCAGTTAATTACAGATGCTTCCATACCTAATCCACTCAATTTATCCTGTAAAGGAATATGATTTACAAAGTAGACAATAAAAAACATATTTAAATGCACTCCATACACGTCCCCTAGAAACAACTCGCACTTCATCTGCAGTGCTTCAAAGCATCTGAATTTCTCATTCTGAATTAACCATAAACATTACAATATTATTCTGCTCAAGAGCCCCTTATTAGTGGTACAGCAAATGAAAACAGCGTCCGGTCTTCATGCTGCTGAACTGACAGCAAGAGGTGCTCCATGGGAGCACACCCAACCTAGATTACTGGTGTTCAAACTGTGCCTCTTCAAGACATGCTCTGCAGCTTCTGGGTAATCTGCAAGTCTGAGCAGGGCAAGCCTGGCTTTGGCTGAGTCTCACTCACTCTGGATGCAGCCTGTGCTGCCACACTTCTGCCCAGGGAACAGTGAAAAATGCTGAACGAACATACTGGTGCTAAGAGGGCATCAATGCTTCTCTTGGAGATGAAGAAAAGGAGCTGACGTGATTCCCAGTGACAACCAGAAAGTGTGAGAGAGAGGGAGAAAGGTGAGAAAGAGAGGGAGATCAGAGACACTGCCTTGGCTCTCTTTCCCACTTAAGAATGAAGGGAGAGTAGGATGTCTCCATAGCAACCATCAGAAAGCATGGAAAAGCAGAGAGCAACAATAATTATATTAAGATTAGAATAGGTCACACAGATCATCATATAGTCCCCCAAAATCTCAGGCAATCACGTAATAGTCTGCATAGTCTGGAAGTGCTCTGTGGAACAAGCGCTCCACATCACAGACTTCTTCCCAACTTATGACTAATTTAATATTTGTAGTTAAAGATTACCAAAATAAAAATTAAAAAAAAAAATTAATTAGTATACTCTGAAGGAATGGGGAGTCAGGTAACAGGTATCCTACACTGTAATAGGAAGGAATCTACTTGCTGGATCTGCTGGGTGATTTTAGGACAAGTACTTCACCTCTTGCTGTTGAGCAAGGCAAGCACAACAAACCTCCTACATATGCCCTGAGCAGCTTAGTATCTAGGAGTATTGCTTCTTGATACCACATTTAGGAACCATGTTAACCCTCAGGACATGAAGAAGGCACATCACTGAGATTTCTGAAAGCCAAAAAGAACAGCAGGTCACCCACCCCTCTCTGCATGAACATTGTCTCTGACCACATATCGGTTTGGGGCGATACAGCAGGTCCTTGTTTCTTAAAGAGGTATCAATAAAAAGGAAAATTAATTAAAAAAATAAGGCAAGGGGATCCACACACACCAGGTTTTAGTTGCAACACTCAATTCACTTCCATAAAGCAGCCAGACACCACAGTGGTGGATAAGATATAAGGTTTCCAAGAGAAGGAACAATTTACTTCTCTCACTCGTGGGGGGTGAGATTTTGTGGAGGGCAGAGATGGAACACATTCACACACTCCTCCTAATGGCCAGAGCACAGGAGATATATAAATCTAGTGGCAACTTGCTAGACAGAATAAAATAAAGATCCGCAGTCTCAAACTGAATGATGCTCCACACCTTTAGAAAGATGCTGAGCGTTGTTGATTTCGCCTCCGACACTGGAAGGAAATGTGGGGGAGAGGAGTGCTTGTAGTCCAATACATTTACACTTATTATTTAGAGATCAGCGACTTCTCATTTTCAAATACACTCCCATGGTTAGGTATTGCTCTCCAAACTACACTGATGAAAAAAGCAGACAACGCACAATATAAGTCTCCACTAAACCGACACTGACCTGAGCTGAAGTTCAGGGTGAATATCCATAACTAATCCCTGCATGCTCCATGTGACTGGGAAATAAAGACACTTTTCTTATCTATGTTTCTATCCACCACGCCTTATTAAAGAGGGTACTTTATGTTTCAGAGCTGCGTGTTTTGTGAGGTTCTGAAGAATTCCAGTGCCCCAATAAATAACCAGAAAAGTCAAGTATATTATATAAGTATTTGAAGGACAGATTTTGAATTGGCATTCTTACATTGCATGATGGTTTGTGCTGCATTTTGTTGCTGTTGCAACTGTTTCTTCAATAGCAGGTTATGTTTAATTGGGCAATTTGCATACCCTTTATGCCTGCTACGCTGCTACCTGTGACACTTCTTCCAGGAGTGACTTGAAAGTGCAAGTTATATTCACGTTGTAATTTCTGACTACAGGACACGCAGGAAAGGCAGCGCAGCTGAAAGTCTGAAGCCAGTATGCATAAGATAGAGTTTTTCCACCCTTGTGTGAAATGCAGTGAAGCTTTATGGCTGCTTTACTCCAGAATGAGATAATCCACATGGCGGAATCAATTTCAGTTGATTTGCCTTAACCTTCCTAAATCCTTCTACAGACATGGACTTAATTTGTGTTTTACTGACTCTGCCCTTCCTTCCTCTGCAGGTATCTGTCTCAGGCTTTTGGATGTCAGCTACTTGAGGCACCATTCCGATACCTGGTTTTTTTTCTCCTACTGATAATTTCTACAGCTGTGGCAGATTGCATTGTTTTCTCTTTCCTAGCACAGGGCAGGGGGTGAAATCCAACATGTTAGCTTCTTTTCAGTATGCTTGGCAGCAAGGCATATGTGCTTGGGCATCCCACACTATTTTCTCCATTCCCTCTATTACTGTTTGTAACAGATGTTTTCTCTGGCCTTTGCTTCTTCCTGTCGCAGAGCTCCTTGCTTCCACCAGGACATTTTTATCCTGTCATTTCGAAGCCTCAGACAGCTTCTTCTGCCAGTACGAATGACATTGCATGTGCTAAGGAATATGTCACACGCGTGTACAGGCAGGTACGATACACTTCCCAGCCACTACCATTGCACCAAAGGCTTATGACCCCCACCACGTACACCTTTGTCCTATTCATGCATTATATCAGCACTGCCTTGGCACTTGAGTGTTCACACAGAAGCTCATCTTGCTATACTTCTTAATCACTCCTACAACATTTTCTCAGTACATTTTTCCTCTCTTTCTTTTTGTTTTTTTTAATCTTTTTTTTTTTTTTTTACTCATTTTGTTCAGAAAGAGGAAATATTTCCAATTCCACAGCAGCTAATCAAGTGATAATCCACTAACGAGGGGCAAAGCAGGATGCATGGCATGACTGGGTAACAACAGAAGTGTTGTTGCCTTATATTTTCCCTTTAATACTCTTTCTCTAACAGAAAATCACATAGCTGAAGTTCAATACACAGCCTTGAGCTTTAAACTTCTGCTTGTCCTACAGGGGATTTCCTGCCCTGTCGGGTGAATTCCACTTAATAATGCTGAATTCCTGTAACAGAACAATTCCTTCCTGTGGGAATTTAAAGACTTCGAGACTGTTTATTATATTTTAACTGGTGATTTTCCCTGCAGCTTCAAATACATTGGGTTTAATTTCATAGAAAAAAAGTTTATTCCCTCCTTATATTTTTCTTGCACAGTCTCCTCTGTTCCCTTCTACCTTGCCCACAAAGATAAGTTACTTTTCGTTTGTGTTATCTAACCGATACGTAGGATGCACTTAAACCCCCCCACAGAGAGGTGTTATTTGCAAAATGTATTACCTTTTCTTTTCTACAAACAGTGTGTGTAATCTCTCCCTTGCTCAGGTCTCTCTGGTGTGACATAGGTAAATTTCACAATAACAAAGCCAGCTCAAACACCACCTCACTGTACATTATATGCCCTCCAGGAGACTTTACCTCATAGAGGGTTATTTTGGATGTCTAACAAAACAAGAACCACAGCTCTACACAAATACATTTGTTCAAGTCAAATAATGTTTTGCTTATACCTAAAATAAGAGATCTAGAGGTATTTTAGTATTAAATTATTATTTCTATGTGGCCTAAACAGCAGAACAAGGTTAGTAAACCCCCGGCTCTTGAACTGTGCACAAACAGCTCAGACCTCGCCTAAACAGAAGCAGAACACAGGAGCTGTTGGGGCACACAAAGTCCCAATCCAGGGAAGGAACAAGCCAACAAGCAGGGAATACCGAGCTCAGGGCTGCTAATTTACCACGGGATCTCAATGGACATCTTGCTCCATAGCAGGACGGACTAGCTCTAGGCATTCATGAGGCAAGACAGGGAAAGGAATTGTATGGTTGGCGGAAATATATCCACACGTTACACAAGGGCTCTCAGGGCTGAGCCAGCTTACGTCAGGGCAAAGCATGTCCCTATAAGCAGATTCTTCCTGCAAGGCTTCCTGGATCATGTTCTTATCTGTTTCAATTTAATGTAAGAAAAATTTTGTCTGCATAAAGGGATGTTTGTTCAAAGAAAATATTTCAGTAATGCAAAACAGCGTATTGCAAATGTAATCAGTTATAATGAGAAGCGCAAAAGCTTCACATTCTTTTTTCAGTTCCACATGTGCCAGTGTGAATTAACTGAATTAGGATTATCACCACCAGAGAAACTTCTCTAACTTCAAGAGAAGGACTTGGCCATAAATGATTTGCATACTGCTGGAAATACTTATGATAAAACAATGTGTATCACAATATTAATGTTTTACTTATGCTGCCCTTACTGTTAAACAGATTTCTATTTAAAATACATCCAGCTGATACTAAAACATCTATCAAGTAATAAATATGTAGGTTTTCTCACAAAACGTGTTTGAAACTATGCTTATACTTTTTAGCTTTTAGTTGAGACATTAATCAAAGCCAAAGATCTAAAAAGATCAAAATATTCAAAAGATACTGATTTCTGATATTGATTCTCTAGCCTGGGAGCATCTTTGAGGTATGTAACCAAGCTCTCTGATGATATCTGTTAAAACGCTCTTTGGAGTCAAATATTTGTATGCTTTACATCATGAAATGCATTTTTTTTTTGGTTGTTCTGAACTACATTTTTATACCCTGGCAATTGGTTAAAAAGAAAACAAACAAACCTTAATACAGTTGGTAACAAAAACACAGCAAACTTATAATACAGACAAACATATAAAGTGTTATAGGACATGTTTTCTTTTAATCTCAGAGGTAGGACCATCTTCTTGTTATATAACGTTACAGTTTTAACAGGGAGATGTGCTCAGCAATATAATAGTTTTTCCATCTGTAACCTCTTTGGTTCTAATGAATGCAATCATTTTAACTAAACGCTACAAGTAATAGCATAGTATAACACTTGGAATTGAAGAAACCATTTTCAACATATGGCATAAGATTTTGGTCCAGACCAAAAAAAAAAACCAAAAAAACCCAACAAAACAACCCTCCAAAAAAAGTGGTTTATTTCATATTTGAGGTTGTAAGACATTTTTATTACCAAGTAAAGTTTCAGGAACATTTCTGAACTATAGAAACCAGCTTTAAGTTAACAACCAAGGTTCTGGATCCACTTCAAGGCTAGCAAAAAATAAAATAATACTTGAAGTTTAAATCTCTCTGAAGGCTGTGAAAAACCCTTTGATATTTTCACTTTGAAAATAGTTCACTTACAAATTTTAACTACAGCACAGATAACCATCTGATGGCTGCTCAGTGGATCATGAGAAATGAAATCAGCTCCAGTCTATAACATTTAGTTAGTACTCAGGAGCCACATCACTTAGTAGAAAAAACACAGCACTTTTTATCAATTATGGAAGTATGCACCTTGATCTGAATAGCTCAGGTTTCTGGAGGCATTTAGATTCCATATTAGGAATCCTAAAGTAGCTATCCCTACATGCTTTCCAAATTATTAGCATTTCAGGCTATGCAAACACAATGTCACCTTATTTGCATCTCCATCCCCATATACTTTCAAGTTGTTCCCTTAGCAGCTGTATCCTGATGGAAAAATGCAGACTTCCTATGTGCAGACCAAAGAAGAAAACACCACACCAGTTGATATCTGTCTGCACAGTATCATATAGATTACAGAATAAATAAATCTACTTGGCAAACAAAACTATGGGTCGATGTTTTACCACTGACAATCATCCTACATGGTGAAAAAGCTCACTTTCCTATTGATAGCTACAATATGAAATTTCAAGAAGATATATTATGATTGTGGAGAGAGGCAGGAAACTACAAAAAATACTGTTCCTGTTCCAAAATACTATATTGAAGATGATGTACTGGGACCTCTACTGTTTAATATTTTTATCAATGACATAGACAGCGAGATCAAGTGCACCATCAGCAAGTTTGCAGATGATACCAAGCTGAGTAGTGCTGTTGATATGCCAGAGGGACAGGATGTCATCCAGAGGGACCTGGACAAGCTGGAAAGGTGGGTCCAGGTGAACCTCATGAGGTTCAACAAGACCAAGTGCAGGGTCCTGCCCCTGGGTTGGAACAATCTTCATTATCACTACAGGCTGGGGGATGAGGTGACTGAGGGCAGCCCTGCAGAAAAGGACTCGGAGGTGCTGGTGGATGAAAAGCTGGACAT
>JAAGNO010000675.1:10730-21667 GCA_033439905.1 Ceryle rudis | reverse complement strand
TGATAATGAGTTAGGACATTAGAAACTCTGGAGAGCATGCACTGTCAATAATTAATGTCAGTGTTTCAACAGTGTTCGTTAAATATAGGTTATGCCAATATTGTTAAGAGAAGAAATTATCTCCACACAATTGGAAGTCCTTTTACTACCAAGGAATATAAAGTAGCCCAAATTTAAATGTGGAAAAGAAGGCTGGGAGCTTCAGAAGAAGCTTCAGCTCTCTCAACCTGCCTTACCTGAGCATATATCCCATGTGCCTGCAACTGTCTGGCACTCTCCTCTCTTGTATCAGGTTTCTTGGCTCTTTATTTCTTTTTTCAGTGTTGATTTTTATTTTACTTAATTTCAAACTTTATAAGAGCTAAAGTGTTGTGCTGAAGAAGGGTATTTAAACAGTTGATACAACAACCATCATTGCAATAGATTTTAGCTGTCACAAACAGAAACATCTCTGAACTACAGTTTGACTGACACTCTGTAGTGTCTGTAATGCTGTGCTGAATGGTTCACATTCATGATTGTGTCCTTTGCAACCATAAAGGTTAGAAAAAGTTTGAGGACTGTGTGGCCTGCCCTGGGTGACCCTGCTCTGGCAGGGGGGTTGGACTCAGTGATGTCCAACACCTACCATTCTGTGATTCTATGAAGAAAGGCTAGTAACCACACCGCTTTCCATCTTTTGTAACTGCTAACTTGACTGCTTCACATTCTAGGGTTGCAGCTTGGTTTACTGTTCCAAAGTTTCAGCTAATTTCTCCACGATTAAATCTCGTGTGATAGCGGATGAGTAACTGAAGGATTCTGCATGCCTAAGAGATACCTGACCAAGGCCCAGACAAGCTCACTGCCCATAAACTGTTTCAGAGCAGTACCCACTGAGGCTAAACAGACCGCACTGAAAACTCAGGAGAGTATACCCAAATGGTTTAGGATGTAGGTCCAATTTGATGGGAGAAGGCCAAGGCTTGTACTACTTCCGAGACCCAAACAACTACCTGTGCATTAAACTTTGTCTTCACATCCCCACCTGCAGATGGGTAAGAGTATTTCCCACCTCACAAGGCTGTTGTGAATATGTGTCTGTTCACTGCTTTCACAGCCTACTGTAGCACAGTTACAGAGGAGAGGGAGACAAGAGCTGTAACAACATCTGACAGATGACATGGATAATAAGTCAGCGCTCCCATCACAATCCAGCATCAGTCCTTTGGAGACTACAGTCACTCTAAGTGATCCTGAGTTTAACAGTCACAAACATTAGATTACTCAAAAAGTCAAACAGGAAAAGCAGGTAGAGTAAACTTACAGGAGTTTCTTTTTTTTATCCTGAAGATACACTGACGTATCAACATGAAAGAAAAAGACAGAGAAGTTGGCAGCAACACCAACTTGTTTTCAAAAATACACTTTCACATTTTCCTCTGCAGGAGAAACGTTTTCAGCATTCATGCGTAAAGCTGCACTCAGAGCCTGGATGGTTGTGTCCATGTTCACTTGGAAGTAAAATATTATTTATGGGCTGATCTTGCAAATATTTACTACTGAACATATGGGTGAATGTTCAGCTGGTGTAAATCAGCAGAACCACCAATCTCATTTACATTAGCTGAGGCTCCAGCACGTTATGTTTATTACATTAGGGACCCATTCATATGGATAGGATTTACCTTGGTAAACCATCCATAAGTTGGTTCATCCAATCTACAGGTTAACGATGAATTCAGAATCCTTCCCCTATTAATGCTTTGTGCAAAGCAGAGCCTTAAACTGTCGTTTAATAGATCTGTATATGAGAATGAATAAATCTGTATATGAGAACAACTATTCTGTACATAAGGGTTGGACTCGATCTCCAGAGGTCCCTTCCAACCCCTACCATTCTATGATTCTATGAAATAACAAAATATTCAAGATCATGGTGTATTCCTGATATTTTCATCGAAACCAACCGAAAAGTTACAATATTAGTTTGGAAACCCTTAGTTATACAAACAGTAGCATGAAGTACTCAGCAGTGCACACTCCAGGACACAAAGGTGCAAGCCATAGCATAACCCCGAGCACTTCCTAGGGAGAGCAGTAATCCTTTGGCTGCTGTTCAGAACACTCAGCACCTCATAGGATTTACTCAGCAACCCTGATACAGAATCAACAACTTGTCAGAATATTCTACCACCGTCATGTGGGTTTCTAGAACAAAAGAAACTGGAAACACTTTTTCCTTACAGAGCCACTTTGTCAAAACAGAGAGGTGTTTTCCTTTGGTAAAGTCATCTTCTGTAACACAGGGGTCTAATTCTGTATGGGAATTAGCTTTACATCATTATTTAACAAAAAAAAAAATCCAAACCAAAACAAAACCCAAGGTGGAACAGTACCTTCATTTGCCTTTCAGCTATAGATGAAGTGCAAAAGTAAATATAAAAACTACTAATGCGGCCTGAAAGACGTTATGCAGCAACAGAAATTTTATATATAACCAAAAGCATTTCTTTTTTGCTAGATTTTCCTATCCACTACACAGACAAGTGGTCATCAGCTGTCTAGAGTGACTGGGATAGACTTGAGAGGTGAGCCTATGCAAACATCATGAAGTTCAACAAGGCCAACTGCGAAGTCCTGCACATGGGTCGAGGCAATCCCAAGCACAAATACAGGCTGGGTGATGAGAGGACTGAAAGCAGCCCTGCAGAGAAGGACTTGGGGGTGTTGATTGACGAGCTCAACATGACACAGCAATGTGTGCCTGCAGCCCAGAAAGCCAACTGTGGCTTGGGCTGCATCAAAAAAACTGTGACCAACAGGTTGAGGAAGGTAATTCTCACCCTCTGCTCTCCTGAGCCCCACCTGGAGAACTGCATTCAGCTCTAGGGTCCCCAGCATAAGAGGGACATGGACCTGTTGCGCTGTGACCACAGGAGGGCCATGAAGATGATCACAGGGCTGGAACACTGCTCCTGTGAAGACGGGCTGAGAGAGTTGGGGTTGTTCAGCCTGGAGAAGAAAAGGCTCCAGGGAGACCTAGTAGCAGCCTTCCAGTACCTAAAGGGGACCTCCAGGAAACACGGGGAGGGACTTTTTACAAAGGCAGGTAGTGATAGGATGAGGAGTAATGGTTTTAAACTGTGAGTAGATACAGTTTAGACAAAAGGAAGCAATCTTTTGCTTTACTGTCAGGGTGGTGAGACACTGGTACAGGTTGCCCAGAAAAGTTGTGGATGCCACATCCCTGGAAGTGTTCAAGGTTGGATGGAGCTTTGAGGCACCTGCTCTAGTGGGAGGTGTCTCTGCCCATGGCAGTGGAGTTGGAACTAAATGATCTTTAAGGTCCCTTCCAACCCAAACCATTCTAGGATTCTATGATTACATAGCATGGAGGATGACTAGAGGTAAAATTGAATTTTCTTCTCCCCACCCCTGCCTGTCTTTTCTCATTTTCTCACAACTGCCATATTTTCTATTTTGTATCCTGCAGCATTTATGGCTTACATTTTGAACCATGGATCAAATACTTAAAAAGTATATTTCCCTCCAGGTTCTCAAGCTCTTTACTCATTTTTTTTTCCCTTTCTTTCTTTCTTTCTTTCTTTTTCCAGACAACTATTCAAAGCTGTTGCTCCAGTAAGGTGTAATAAAAGGTAGCAGACAACTGACCTCCTCGATATTTCTGGAAAAGTAATTAGTGAAATTCTCTAGAGACCTGGAGACATAGGTGATATATTACCACCTGTAGGTGGTTTAGAAAGGCATATTTTACAACACCCACACAGTCATAATCATCTTACATATTTTTATGTAGAAGCAGTATAAAAATGTTAGATAGGGATGTGCTTTTTTAAGCAACATATTTCAGTCTTCTTGGACTGATACTGTCTTCCTTAAAACATCTCTTATTATAGACCCAATGTCACAAAGACAACTGATGGTGGAGGCAGACATAATCAACTAAAGTTTTCAACAATCCTTATCTCATCCAACAACCAATAATAGCCTCTTTCCTAGGATTTTGCAATAGAAGAAACAATGTAAACTAGGCACACTCATTTTTCATCTTCTTCTTTGGGGATTTTTGCTTGTCATCATCACTGCGTGTGTTTACCCCTTCATAAGTGCAACCTGGAAGCTCTCTTCAAAACAATATTTCAGGTAAAATGTTGAAAAGAGTGATTGCCAGCCAGTGATTGAAACCAAGGCATCTTATTTCCTCTTTTAAGACTAAAACTAAATATTAAGTATCCTTGAAATCACATTCCTTTCAGTACTTACACATTTCTAATAAGGGCAAGGATTTCATATTTGCCTGTTTTCCCACTTCAAAAAGAGAGAGGAAAAAAATAAGAGGTTTTATCTCAATTATCTCATTTTTGCATACTTGAAGTACTACATGTAGTAGCAGTACATATAGTACCAGAGTGAAAACATCCCCAAACCCTACAAAAATCAAAACACTAGAAGGAGAAAAATGTACCACCCAGTACTTTTCCCAATAAAATGACTAAACCGCTTGATCATCTGAAAACAGCAAATAAAGTACCTGCAGAGTGACCTGAAGAAAGAAAAGGACAGGGTGTAACTGAGCTAATAGGAATATGTGAAGGAACTAGCAGATCCTCACGACACTGAAGAAGGCAAAGCAGCGTTCAGAAGGCTTTATAGGTACATCTTTGGTATTACTTGTGTCAGAGTCTCCGTAGGGGGGAAAAAAAAAAAAAAAAAAAAAGAGTGGCTAGGAAGGTAAAAGATGAGTGGTTGCATTCTCATTCCCTCAGTGCATCCCAAGAGCAACTGAAAATGAGAAGTTGGAATTGCCAAACCTTTTTAGGTCCCTGTAACGCGAGACATACCAGTACATTGACAGGAACATGATGATTACAGCCTAGTTCTGGGGCTAGACAGTGTAAGAGGGGAGATGGGAATGCCTGGCAAATGTCAGGTCCAAGATTTAGTTTAGCATGCTGTTCTGCTCTCCCAGGTCCCTGGATTTCCACTTAGTTCTACTTTTTCTGGTGATTTATTGCAACAGAACAACTTATAATGAGCTTTTGTCTCTATTTTAATCAGAAATGGGAAAAGGAATGCAGGAAAATAAGCACCAGCAGCGAGTGAATTCAAAGCTCAGTTGCAGAGAAGCACAAATCAATTTCTGATTGCATGAACACAGAACAAAGCTTGGAAATAGTTCTTGATTACTAATGACCACGTTATGAATAGATTTACCTGAAGGAGGAATCCAAATCAAAGATTAGACCATGATTTCTATAAGAAGCCCTCAGGACTAGAATTCAGACTGAGATGACTTGGACTCCATACAGAGGTACTGATCTACTATTTGGAATCTGAGAGAGCAATCAGGTTTTTGGCATTAGTTGTACAAAGACTTCTTTTGATGTATTTCTTTATGCTCCTAACTGATTGGGGGTTTTTTATAAGAACTAAAAATTATATCCACAGAAGAACGATGGCAAGGGAGATTTCTTGACACTAGTGAGAACACCATCTATGCTGCACATGCTCAAAGTGACAGAAGCCAAATTCTCTTTCAAAAGACATGTAACAATTGTAGTACAGTTGACCTGCCTCCTTATATTTGCCAGAATGCCACGTTAAAGCAGCTACAGAGGCTGACTTGGGCTTGACCAAGTGAGTCTAAGGCACCTCTCCAGCAAAGGAGCCTGCACTCAATTCCATTTGTCCATCTAGACATATCTAGACAAAAGGTAGAACTGGACTGTAAAAATAAAACTCAAAACCAGATCTGATGTCAGTGAAGTCAAGAGCTTTGAGCTATTTTAATGGTAAAGTTCTGCACCTTGTTAAGTTAGGGTTTTTCTGGGGGGGGTTTGGGGGTAGACCAAAGAGCTTAAGAGCTCTCTCTGCATTATAAGTTGCATTTTCTCATTTAGTTGCCTTAGCTACCAATATAACTAAAAAAAATACAATTTTTTATTCAGGTATCCTGACATATTTTCAAAGGAAAAAACAAAACAAATTTGCCACTGAGAAAAATAATTGATAGAAAGGTATAGTGACCTGCTAAGATGATACAGCAGGTCTGTGGGTAAGCTGAGAATAAAATCCAAGTCTTTCATTTCTCAGGGCATGTGTAAACTGTGACTGTACATTTTCAGAAGCAACATAGTCCAGAACTCAGCAGATCTGAGCTAAGCTTTCACAGAGTAAATTTGATGATCCTGCAAGCATGCTGTTACAAAGGCACACACACTTTCAGTCCTGTCTCAGTGCATCAATGTCTTCTTTGATTTGCTTTGTATGCTTTCTAACCTTTCAGATCTATAACCCCAATACTCAAAAGTAAGTGTACAATGACACAGGTGAAAGGTTCAAACATACCTTAAGCAAGCGCACTAATTCCCCACCCTGGGCTCTGCTGATACACTCACAACACATTTCTGCAAGCCTAAGTTGAAAAGCTTGTTATGTAAGTTGGGCTCACCTAAAGTGAGTATGCATCATACATGGTGCCGTAGGAAGCAGAGTGCAATGTGAATACACATACAAAGCTATTTTTCACCTCACAAATATTTCCACGTAGAAATAACTCTTTACCACCTGTGAAAACTGCTTTGAGGATTATTTTTTAATAAGCCTAAGGTGAAACGAAAAATGTTTTGCTTTTCACAAAACTAAGAAAATAGAATTTCCCTGTGTAGCTGAGAAAACATTTCTGTTCCGCTGTCACACTACTCATTTGAATAATTACAAGCCAAATTTTGCATCTGGATTGTGCATACCTCTTGCCCATTTTAAATAGGTGCCACCTAGGAGTAGAATCTGACCTAGTTTTTTCTCCGGATTACACACAGATGACAGATACAGGAAGAATTGATGAGATCAGTTCACAGCTGATTCAAGTTACTGTGAAGCCACTAAAACTAGAACACAGTCTCATAAAGAGCTTCTCGAAGATCTCCAGCAAGAGGAGCTATCCAAAATGCCAAATATTGTTAGCTAATTCTGGGACTCTGACAGAGTCACGCTTTGGTTCTACATCTCATGGATTTCATAGAGTCCTAGAATGGTAGGGGCTGGAAGGGACCTCTGGAGATCATTGAGTCCAACCCCTCAAAGTCAGTTTGTATTGACTTTGTATATTATTTGCCTAAATAGGCTTCCTTCTGTAATTTTGCCAAACAGCTATAAGGAACAGTATGTCAGTTATTCAAATCAAATTGACATAGTCAAAGAACCGAACCTAAAGGTGAATTAACATCAGTTTTAACATAAGAACATGAGCTTTGACTTTGGCTGCAAAGCCAAAAGCTTGGAGGTCTCCAGAGAGCACCACAAATGCATCTCTTCACTCACAGGTTTTCTTAAACAACTGCATCGAGCCATGTGGCATAAGAGATCTGCATTTGCTGACACAGCATAATTGTCTCCATTCCTGGGACTAGCACCAAGGCTGAATGGAGTTTACATCCCTCCTTCATATTCTAGTCACTGATTGCTTATAAATCACAGTAGTAGTTGGGTTGAAGCTGGTCTGTTCACTGGCATCCCTACTCCTGATCTGGTATGCCCTGGGGGGAAAGTAGAAACGTACCCTGTGCACATCCATGCAGCAAATCAACCACTGAGGAGCTGTCGTCTTCGACTGTATTAAATAACGTCCGAAACCTCAGAGTAACACGAGGAAATTTAGTCAACTAACCTAACAATGGTCCAACTTAATTCTGCGCTGGTAAATTAAGCACTGCTAAGAAAGTTTTGAGGCAATTCTTATCAATGTTTCTAATAATATCTACATTCTTGCTGAACACAAATTTGTGACTCGGTGTCTTTTCCAGAGTCATTCTTTGTTTCTTACACATATGTGGGAATTATTTTCACATCTTCTAGTTCTACATTGCTAACCTGTCTGAAGCTAGCTCTCAGAAAGGCTCACCAAAACCCCTACTATTTCCCTAGCTATCTACATCCACCCTCTGGAATCTAATGCGTTTAAGCCTGGTGCTCTGTCAAAGTTAATAGTCATAATTGCCTAATTATCTGCTCTAGTATGATGGTAAAACCTTTTAACATTTCACTTTTCCCCAAGGAGAGTATATTGCAGTTTCTGGAATGCTGCCTTACCCTTCTTTTGGGAATACTTAGGCAAAGAATTCATTTTGCTCTCTGCTAAATGAACCTTATGCTCTCCCTTTGTAGCCATACTGTCTCTTTGTCTGGCTGTTTTACGTGAAGTGTATACATCTATACTGAGATATATAGTAAATTCACCAGCATGTGCTGCTTGCCAGATCCCCATCTCATTTACAGTGATGTAAGTCACAATGCAAGTCATTTTGTTGAGCTAATCAGAATTATTTTAGCTGTGCAATGTTATAATAGTTTAAATTCCCTCATATCCTATATACTCTGAGGTTGTACAAGGCTACTTAAAGGAGAGGAGCCCCGTGATGACTCTAAAATGTACCAGAAGATAAATTCTGGTCAAAACTACTAAGAGGTGTCACTCTACTTAGAACTGAACACAGTTCTGAGACATCTAGCCTAGATTCTCCTTGTTCCTATGAAATGACCCTACATCAAATCACTGTGAGAGATACTCGGTATAAACAGTCTTGATAAGAATAATGTACTGAGTAAGTGTTGAAAGAGTTGTGAAAAAGAATTACTTGTCTTTACAGCACACTGAAAACTTTTATGTAAAAAAGATTCAATTCAAGTACAGAACCTGGGTCCTCTGATGTAAACACAAAGACATTTTCAGTCACAGTGCTTTCTATTCCCCTTCCAGATTAATTCCTTACTTTAGGACAATCTCAGTTCTCTTTTTTTCTTCCTACATTCTTGGTAAGACAACTAAATGTTTATATTTACCTCTTCCTTTAAATTTAAAGCTTTTATTCTCCTCCTCTCCATCTTTCATTTGAAATACAGGGATATGTTTACACTAAAATCCACAAGAGGTAGCTTTAAATGGCAAGGGGAACAGGATCACTACGGCAACACAGAGCCCTACACAAAAAAAAAAAATCCTTCTTGTTTTACTGATCACCTCAAGAGTAAACTGAGCAAAACTGGTTTGCTTCTAAAGCCTGAGTTAACTTGTGTCTAAAGTAGGTTGGCTACTTTGAGGTTTGGGCACACAGATACACTAATTGTCAGATTTTTCCTTCTGCCCACTTATTAATTGTTCATTTTATTAACAAAAGCAGTAGTTGGTCCTTACTGGCCAAGTTTCAAGTTGTGTCTTCATAACTGCAGAATCCCACTTCCATCCTTCCACCCTACTGCAAGAGTTGCCTGCCACTTGCCCAGCAAGATGTGTAAGCTGAATCCCCGCAACCAGGTACCTGCATTGTGCATGTTAGAGAGTAGCCTCACTACCCACCCCTCTGACAATTGGCTGTCCCAGAACAGGATGCCACAAACTAGAAAAGTGCAGCAAGTGATCACACATGGATCACTTTTATTAGGCTGACAGAGGAACGACCTTGAGGGAGGACATCCTTTCAAAAGTAGCTAAATCTGCTGATGACACAGAGCTGAGAAGTAGTAAATACAGAGGAACAGAGCAAACAAAGTCATAATGATTTGGATAGAATTAGGCTTATGGGATGCTAAGTAGTTTATGCAGTGCCATGTAAAGAAGTAAAAGGTAATGAGGCTAGGGACCAAAAATAATCACGGAGACTAAAGTCTAAATTAAAGCACAACACAGAATACAGACCAGGAAAAGGAAGTGGGAATAAGATAGTTTAAAGTGTTTTCCACCATCATGCACGATATTTGGCAGCAATAAAAAGGCAAACAAAAGTTCAGAGCAGGAAATTGGATAAGGTAGAAGGGAAGGAATAAAGAGGGAATTATAATTTATCAATGGAAGGCATTCTGGCACCACATGAAAGAATACTGAGGCTGCATATGGGATACTGTATGCAATTCTGATCACCACATTACACTGCATAAAGGACATCACTGGGATGAAATAAAGCACTAGATGGGCATCAAAATGCCTTCAATTTGGGAGGATAGGTTATTCATTCTGAAGAATGATTATTCAGCTTCAGCATTTTCAGGTTTTCAGAAATGATTTACAAATCATCATAGTGTTGTATCTCATCCTAAGAAGAAGGGCATGGATTGATGACATGCTGATGGTGAATTCAAGTAAAATGTTGAATTGGATGTTAGAAAGTACAAACAGTAATTCAGCTAGACAATAAAATACTTTGCCAAGGCAGATTGCAGCAGTTCTGTTTATTTTAAGTCCTCAAAAGCAGGCTGGAGTAATTTAGCCTAATTCTGAACTCATAAACCATTAGATCTTTAAGAAGCTGAAAAAATTCAAGAGATGTAGTTCATACTGACATCAAGGGTAACTGTGTAGCTAAAAGTTCTGCAGAAATTATCAGGAACGGTGTTCTAAGGGGATGTGAGTGAACCTAAGTAGATGCTTAATTTGATACAGAGTAGACTTGGAGGCAGTGAAACCTCTCACTTAATTAAAGGTAAGCATGTGCTTAGGCAATATGGCAAACTGTGCGTAAATGACTAAGAGACCTGTAACTATTTGGCAGGGTGCTTTACATATGTAGTCTACAATCTTCTCATCTATTCTATATGTATAGGCCCAAATACAAAAAGATAGACTATACATACTTCTACGTTCCTTCATGCAAAGAATTCCAATGTTAAAGATGAAAGTGTGCCAAAATTTGTGTCAACTTGGATAGGTCTTTAAAGACAAGAGTTTTAAGCATTTAAAATATTCAAAGGACCACCTAGCATGGATTGACTGTGGAAAGCAATGGGGACTTAAATACCTAATACTTCAAGAAAAAGCAGCCATCATTATAAAAACAAATAGCAAAAAAAAAGTCCCCCCAAAAACCAAACTAACCAACAAAAAACCCAACCAAAAAAAAACCCAACAAAAACCAACCCCCCCCCCCCCTCCCCAAAAAAAA
>JAAGNO010000675.1:0-10630 GCA_033439905.1 Ceryle rudis | reverse complement strand
ATAAAAAAAAAACCCAAAAAAAAAGGTGTCCTCCCCCCCCCCCCCCAAAAAAAAACCCACCACAAAAAAACCCAAACCCCACAAAAGCCAATTAAATACCTTTCAGAAATGTACCCAATTTCACATACTGTTAGGTATCTTTTAACCTCTGGACACTATAGACTAAAATCTTTCAGAAAATCTGAAAACAACTCAGTGATGAGATGCTATACTAAAGTATTTTTACAAGAATGATATCAAACTTCTAATATTAATTCTAACTACATGCAGAAGTTGCTAAAATGAATTAGATCACACCTTCCTCTTCAAGTCAGTCTTTAAGAATCTAGAAATTCTCAGACTTTTTTTTTTTTCCTTTGGAGAAAGAGAAAACAAGTTAAAGATACCATTATATGTGATTTTCTATTAAATTACTGCATAGTCCTATTACTAAATGGATGTTCTGTTTATAAATACCTGTAAGATAAACAACTTGCAAAAAATACACAGATAAATGTAAAACTGTTTTTTTTTCCCTGACATTCCCTGCACTGCAAAGTGCTAACAAATCAAAGAGTGCACAAAGAGCAGCTTTTATTTCTTTTTACCAACTAATAATTGAGATGCTATATGCAATCAATAGATATGAATTATTTTATTTTGAGACTTTTTATCAAGTTCCTACTCGATCAGGGCATATGAAAATCTTCTGTCAATAAACCCTGCATTAAAAGAACAGCACTGTCTTGATATATTTGACACTTCAACCAGCAGAAATTCTGGGAGAAAAGCAAAAGTGAAATATATCATAAAAGGCGCAGGGAAAATTTAGATCCCAAAAGCTCCTAAAATCAAGGGGAACAAACAAACAAACAAACAACAAAACCTCCAAAACCCCCAAAAGCTGAACTAGTACTGAAATGTGTGTAACACATATAAAGGAACGGAGAATCAAATAAAAGTCATGTAAATGAAAGGGAATGGAATTTTCTAGAGAGATGGAGGGTAGCCTGGGGGAAGCCTCCAGAGAAATAATTGCATGAAAAGCATTACAAAAGGGGAGGAAAGGTGGAAAAGAAAGCAGTGAGTAAGAAGAAAGTAGGGAGCAGAAAAAAAACCATAAAGCACAAAGATGAAAAAAAAAGTAAAGAAAGTGTTTTCTTTCCTTTATCTCCCCCCTCAAGGTATATTTGCCCAGTAAGAATCATTCTTTCACTTGTTTTTATTTCTGCAGAAACTGGAAGATCGGACTGTAATGGAAACAAGGGTTAAAACCTGTTTCAGTTTGACCCTTGTATCTTCATATGTCAAAATTAAAAATCTGTATTCCAGAGTTGATTGGTGTCAAGCTATGAGGCTGCTTTGCTTGAACACTTAAAGGCATTGCATCCAAAATTTCCACTGGGGTGATGTATGGGGGCACAGAGTCCCTGACAATGAGCTCCTACATGGTAAGTCGTGCACTTAAAGCTTTTCTCTCAAAAACTGTTTCATTCCTTTGCCTACCCCTTCAGTGTCTCCTGAACATCACAGACAGAGACACATCTAACACAATCTGCAGAAGGACTCAGCAGTACTGATGTAAAACATGCTGGGAACAGAAAGAAAACTCCATGATAACAAGGGGACAGTTTTTCAAGAGTGGAAAACTCACTTTTCTGAAGTACCTATTTTCATAAAGAAAATTGTTTCTTCTTTCTCCTGCTCAGAAAGGCACACTCTGCTGACTGCCCTTACAATCATTAATAATGTTACGAGTAGTAGAACAATTTTTCCCCAATTTCTCCTTCCTTATCAGTTTGGACTTTCAAGTTCTGCAAGTCCCATGCATATATGTAGCAAGGGATACAGTATGAGCACTAAAGTGAGGAAATCAAGCTAGGGAAAACAATGTCTGTATTTAACAGGCTTTTTTTTTTTTTTTTTGATGAAAAGACAACAAAATCAAGCTAGAGAAAACAATTTCTGTATTTAAAAGTCTTTTTTTTTTTTTTTTGGATTAAAAGACAACTCTCGAAGTGTAAAGATTAGTTTTAAGTACTTCTCGTTAGAATTCAGCAGGAAATGTGTGTTTGGTTTTTTTTTTTTCCACCATAAAGACTTCCCAGAGCTCTTCATGAGAAATCAAGGGAGAGCTGTAACAAAGACTAACACAGGGTAGATACTTCTCTATTCTGTTTCTAACTAAGAACTGACAACTAATTACCTACATCCCAGTAAACATTTTAAACTACCAAACTGTCACATAATCAGGAATGCTCTTTTCCTTTTGGCTGTTAGCTAGAAGACTTCAACAGAAGTTCAGCCAAGCATATACAGAACTGCCACACACAGTTCATACAATACTTTCTCATAAAAAAATATCGTGGCAATAAATCCCAAATCAGTACTGCTTTAGTTCTCAGATTTACTCCTTTACTTTTGTACTTCCCTGTAGTTCTCAGATTTCTATCATCTTTGGGGAATGCATCATCAGCTAAGCTCCTCTTAGGTATTTAGCAACTGGGTGCCACAAAAGATAGGAATCAGGAAAAAACAGACGTGTGTATTAGAACAATGACCCCATTAGATATAAGGAAATGATAGTTATTTCAATATGTATCAGCTCTGGGGTGAAACAAATGTAAAGTGGTGACAACACTGAGCAGATCAATTGTTAACGTGCCCACAAATGTCCAGTACATTTCCTAGGTATTGTCTGAAGGTATTACACTGTGCTGGTTGAAAACTAGGCAATTAACATATTTTCTTTTATTGTTATTGATACATATTATACCACCCTGATTGATTACACGAAGATTTATTTCTCCACTACAAAGAGAGCTCTTTCCTGCAATGATATCACAACTAAGTTGTCTGATGATAGCCAAATAGAATCACAGTGTCTTATGTAAGGAAGAAAAGCTCTCTATCAGAGGGACCAGAGTCCCTCATCAGAGAGAACCACTGAGGTTTTTGACAGGTTTAGAGTTACTTAGGAAGTGGAAAAAAAAAAAGGAAAGACAATGTTTGGCAGGCTGTAAAACTTAAAAACACAAACAGCACTTTAGATCTGGAGCTCATGAGTCTAGTAGAGCTGATAAGAATGTAAACATTTTCTCTCAAACTTAAATCAGAGTAACAATATACTCAGCACCTATATTAAAACAGGATGATATTTCATATCATAATCAGGAGACCATAAGCTTTGCTTCAGTTTAACTTTCCATCTGGTTCTTCTGAAGCCAAAAATACTTTTGTGAATGGGTCTACTCCTGGGAAAAAAAAAAAAAAAAATAATGCACCTAAACTAGCAGCACAAAAGAAGACTCTTTCAGCTGTAAATTTGTCATCTATTACTTGGTGTGTTCATTAAAGCTATTCATTACATCACTTCAAATCTTCATGGTTCCAGCCACTTTGAGCAATTCCTCAATGGCAGAATGAATTTTCACTCTGTGCCATTCTCTACACACCTCCTTCTAAAACTCTAGATTTCAAAGTTTAATTTTCCAAGTTCTGCAAGACAGACACTGTGACAGGAAAAGGACGTTTTGAAGAAGAACACGTTATTAGGATTTCAAGGCCTCTTAAAATGTGAACAGTCAATGGCCCAGAAGGTTGAAAGAGTATGTTTGATGGTGGATGTTCTGTTTATTATATGAAGAAAAAAAAAAAAAAAAAGTGGGAAAAAAAAATCATCCTCCTCTGAGACCTCACGAGCTGGAAATACAGTTTCTCTGCTGTCTGTTACACTTGGGTACTTCTGTTTAAATTATCCATTCCATAGATTCTTTCTTGTCTTGTCTTGAAGCGTGTCACATTAAGACATGATGGAACACTAATGCAAGCAATTTTTTATCTAACAGATACAAATGGTATTGACTGCTATCTCCCTAAACTTCCTTTTCTATTGGCTTAATGTAAACATTTCCAGTTAAAACATCTAGAAGTCATAGGTCTAAAATACATTTCTGAACTGAATACACAGACCATTTACATTCCCAGATATTAAAAGCAAAAAAAACCTCACAATATTATTATCTACATAAAATAGGTCACTGAATTTCATGCACAAAGTCTTGCATTGACATTTTCTGCAACTCACTCAACTCTTTTCCCTGAATGGGAAACAGGGATCGCAGAACCATAGAGTGCCCTGGGTTGGAAGGGTCCTCCAAAGGTCATCTAGTCCAAGACTCCTGCAGTGAGCAGGGACATCCTCAACTAGAGCAGGTTGCTCAGAGCCTCATCCAACCTGACCTTGAATGTCGCCAGGGATGGGGCCTCAACCACCTCCCTGGGAAACCTGTTGCAGTGTCTCACCACCCTCAGAGTAAAGAGCTTCTTCCTAATGCCCAATCTAAATCTACCCTTCTCTAGTTCAAAACCACTGCCCCTCATCCTATCACTACAAGTGCTTGTAAGCAGTCCCTCTCCAGCTTTCTTGCAGGCCCCCTTCAGATACTGAAAGGTCTCCCCAGAGCCTTCTCTTTTCGAGGCTGAACAACCCCAACTCCCTCAGCATGTCAATGAGGCTCATTATACAAATAATGCAGGACAATAGTAATTCTTGATTAAAACATACAGATCAGCAAGTAAAAATTCATTCATGTCAGGATGGCTAAGGGGGAAAATGCCACGTTATAAGTTTTGTCACAGTATAGGACAGCAGTTATGGCTTAGAACCCTGCGGATGGGAATAAAGATAGATTTTCTCCTACAGCTTTTGTAAGAACATCCTCCTGTAGGCAAGTGAAGTTTATGAAGTTTTGAGGCATCTCACATTGGTGAAAGAACATTCCAAACTCAAATGTCAGTCTCAGAGATTTCCCCAGCTCTGCCACACAGATTGTCTGTTAAATAAGCCCCAAGAGAATTGTGGTGATCCCAACTGGAGGATGCTGAAAGGGAGGAGGAGCAAAATGCTTGCATTGAAGGGCATATGCATAAAAGTACTGCCTATTGACTTTCATTCTATAAGAACATCATTTGAAAGCATTTTACATCTGTCAAATCACAATAAAAAGTTGTGTTACTGAAAGTAGACTGGAATCATTAAAAGCATAGCATAAACATATATACTCTTCTCTCCTCCCCACTGCCTCTAAAAACCCCCCGATTATCACAGAATTTCCTCAGCCATATGTTTTAACTAACCTAGAACTTCTGTGTGAATTCAGTTTGACCCAACTGGCCTTGTCCTTGCTTTATGCTGATACTACAGGAATCACATTTGCACCTCTTTTTAACATAGGACTTCTCCATTTCTTTCCAAACCAGTTTCTCTTTCCACATTAAACGGAAGAGAAACTGTACAGTTTATACCAGAAATAATTTGCCTTTTTCAAAATCACTGCAAAATATCACATCACGTTTTTCATTAGGAGAGATACTAAGCTACAAGCACCACTACATTGATAGTACTTTCCCATCTGGACAGATGAAAAGTTTTAGAAATAGTCAGACAAAAGTCTAATTCAGATTTTATTGCTAACATTTCCAGCCAGCACAACATATCTTAAGTTATTCTTTACATTTTTAACAATTCTGTCATGAGTAAATGGGTAGAATACTTGCATGAAATAAGTTGCACAGAACAAAATACTTAATTAAGACTAGTGTGACTGGCTTTTTACAATGCAAAGAGCTGGGGCTTTACTTGAGCACCAGCTCAGAAAGCACCACTCTTTATTCTGATGTTGGTCTCTCTTTGGCCCTAATTAAACAAGACAGCACTGTAAAGTGTCTTCCTACTTTGTGCACATAGATCCACTGATGTTTGCACGTAGAACAGCAGATCGTGGCTCAACAGCAAGATATTCCAGACTGGAACATGCATATGATTCCAGATATCAAAGTTAGCTTCAGCTTGACTTTGTGAGATTCTAAAAGCAGCTGTGCTTTGTTGCACTTCCTTAGATCCCAATAGTGATTTAGTTCTGAGGATTATATATTTGTCTCTTATGTGTCAAAAGTCTTATCCCTAGTGACATTACAACTCTGTTTTTGTATTTAATGTAAAAGCGTGATAGCTTCACATTGATGATTGTCAGCAGTTGCTGTTTATCATCTGTCAAAAGTTTTCCTCATGGGAAGACGGAAAAATCAAATGGATTGTGGCTGGTTTTTTAGTTGCTTAAAAGAATCCTACATGACACAGGCTAAAAAGAATGGTGAAACTGCTCCTGACATCCAAGTTAGCATTCATAGCAAGATGTGATTTTATGTACATACCAGGAGAACTGTCAGCTGTCTTTACAAAGCAGCACATTTAAAAATCCTATGTCAGTTCACACGTCTGACCTCTTGGTTGCAAGACCACCTGATAGTGTAGCTGTGCATCTCTAAAACTACTTAAAGAGTATTCTCTAGAAAAAAACAAAACAAAACAAAACCAAGACTGCAAATAAACTTGACAGATGAAATAACTAATGGGAGATGGTAAAAATGTCTAATAATTACATTTCTGCAGTGTCTTTTGGTTAAGATTTTTAGAACTAAGAGGGATATACTCTCCAAAGAGAGAAAGAATGAGAGAGATGACACCTGCAATAGGACTTTTCTGTGCCCTGAAGTCACTTCCCTGCACTTACACAGTAACTGGAGGCAGATATCTTTTCTAGAAAAAATAAGGAACTTTATCCTGTTAAAGGTGTTTTCTCCAGTGTGGCTGGAGAAGTTGTTGATAAGAAGATAGTCATTGAGGCTTAGTCACCTCCCTACTTGCATCAACAAACACACACAGAATTTGATCACAGGGACAGCTATGTGTGCGCATAAAACTTGCACCAATCCTTTTGGTTCACTTTGGTTAGTAAGCCACAAAAATTGAGCGAGACAGAAAAATTTTTGTCAGTTTAATGATTTTTAAACTATGAGAGTTTTAATAGACAGCTGTAAGATAAGTGAAAAGTACTGTCTGTTATTTACTCAGACCGTCTGAAAACAGAAGATTTTCAAGAACTGGACTTAAAACTCCTAGAAGCACAATGGGTGAACCTCAAAAACTTGCAAACCCACGAAATGCAGGAGTTAACTGCATTAGCCTGCATTCTGGGAACAACCATGGACCTGGTTCATGTTGCAATGCTGTGAAAAAAGCTATTTTAATGACATTTCATTTGGAATCCAAACTACAAAAGTGGTTTGCCAGTCCAGCATTCTCCATGATCTCCTTAACCCGTTTCAGGTTTGATACCCTTTTATCTTTAATAAACCTACTGAAAGGGATTTGGTGTTTCACAGATAATTATGCCCCACCTCTAATTTCAGGACATTATAAGAGACAGATTAAGGGAAATTCAGCGAAGCAATAGGGATTTAAATGACATAAAATAGAATCAAAGATTCAAAATTCATTCTTTTTAGTTTCACCTTACATTGTCAGATAGAGAAACCAGCTTTATATCAACCTTAATGGTCATGTGGAGATTACTGGTCAAAGTGCAGAGAATATAAAGCTCCTGTTATAGAAGTACTTCTGAAAAAACCTGAAGCTTAGATCTGGGCTTCCACCTTCTTTGAAGCTTATTATGAAAACCTGTTCTATGACAAATGTCCAGATAATGATATACTGCAACAATACCTTGGTTTTCAAGAACCATCTTACAGACTCGTGCTGCACTGTACCACCATTGGAATGATACCTTTTAAAATATTTTATGTTCTTCTAGAGTTGTTAAAAGTGATAAAAGTCAGAATAGTTCTGTGAATCTGAGTTTGAAAAAAGTGATGTATTCTGTATGTGGCCACAGAGGGACACTGCTAATATTAGGCTAGTGAACAACAAAACCCCAATGATTAAGCTCAGGAGAAGCAAAAAGATAATCATCAGCAATGATAAAGTAAATAAGGAATGATAAAAACCCCACCCCATTATTAGAATTTGATACTATATCTGAACCAGTTTCAGTGTCAGGCTTCCTTTACCTTTACACTCACACACCGTGGAAAGGAAAAATAGAGTTTTAGACAAGAGAAAAAGTTAATTTTCAAATAAGGCAGCCTGTTTTTTTTTTTTTTTTTTCCAGATTTCAGCATATGTGTTCTGCATTATTTAGGGATACATTAATTTTACTTCTCTGTGAAGCCTTGGTAAGGCAGACAAGCCATTCTGCGCAGATAAATTTTGAGTATTTAGTGGTAGCACACGAGGCATATAAATACTGTGGCAAAGAGTAGGACCAAGAAATGTAGAACAACCCCAAACAAACAAAAAACCAATGGTGTTGACTTTATCTGCATCTACTAACTAGTATCTTACTAGTTGTACATAGGAAGAATGAGAAGAGATGCATCTAAACACCTTTGAATCTCTCTGGGTGCCAGTGATAGAAAAACATTTCAGAGATGAAAACATGACAAGCCTGGGAATTTCTAGGTTTTATTGGTTCTTTTCTCCAGATGGATCAAATTTAATAATCTATTCATAGAATCATAGCATGGTAGGGTGTGGAGGGGACCTCTGGAGATCATCGAGTCCAACCCCCCTGCCAGAGCAGGGTCACCCAGGGCAGCCCACCCAGGAACAGAGGTGGGTTTGGAAAGTCTCCAGAGAAGGAGACTCCACAACCTCTCTGGGCAGCCTGGTCCAGGCTCTGTCACTCTCACAGGGAAGAAGTTTCTTCTCCTGTTGAGGTGGAAGTTCCTGCGTTTCCTTCTTGTCCTATCACAGAATCACAGAATGTTAAGGGTTGGAAGGGACCTTGAAAGATCACCAGAATTCTAGAATTGAATAGACCTCCTCTGGACTATCAGAACACAGATTAAATCAATTTTGCTAGCTGTCTAGACTGTATTTTTACTTTTTCCTTCATCACATTCACCGAGGTGACTGCGCATGGGTAACATGGTTATATCCCATGCACAGCCTCACGCCAGCTGGGGTTTTCAAGTACTCACAAACTGGAGATTACACTGGGGCTGTGCACTGATGCATAAAATACCATTATATGTAAGGTCACATTCAACACACGCAGGGATTGAATGCAGTGACTGCCATTTCTACATTAAACAGTCATTGCTGGAAGCCCATGACTGCCTTCCTATGCTCAATACTCATTTGTAGGGTTCGCTCAGCTCAGACGGCTCTCTCAAATGGTGCCTTCCTTTTAGTAAAGCTACAGGCAAGAGAGGACTTGTCCCATCCTTGCTGTGGGCTTTCTGCACAGCCATAATGCTGGGATGAGCTCTACAAAAAAGGCAGTGCCTATGGGTGCGAGTCTGTGGGAATTAGTCCATTAAGAGAACTACCCCTAGGCATTTTTTTATTTTATTTTAATTTTTTTTCCCCAACCTCTGTTTTTCATACTGAACAAGTTCCTTTTAATGAGCACTAATGTCCACCCTGGTCAATAGCTGTAGCAGAAAGCATTACTGTCAGTTTTTTTCTGGTCATACCCGATGTAAGAGAGAATTTCTGGTAGTTTTTTGTTTGTTTGTGGTTTTTTTCTGAAGCAGCATAAGAATTCCAGCCAACCACTTCTTGACAATGAAATATGGAGAAGCAGAATGAACATAAACACTCATGGATCTTTCTCCTCGTGATGGCCCTTCTTAATTTCACGACAGCCCTGTGATTGATACTGCCAATATCCATGACACAAGCTGCTTCTCCCCATTTGTCAAACCACAGCAGAGTAACAGCAAACGGGTGGGAACACACGTTATTATCTGTAAGACTTACTCAGCACAAAGGATGTTAAAAGTATTTTTTACAGCTACCGACAAAAAGTCAGGAAAGAAAATTAACCTTTAGGCCTGCCCTTTTTTGCATGCTAGCACATTTTTAAGAATACATGGTCATATTTCTTGCCAGCAAAACGCTGATACTTGTTTTCTGGTTCTTGCATGAAGACTTTACAACCTTTTCCTCATAGACAGATGCGATTTCTTGTCATGAAAGACCGGCTGCTGCAAAGAGTAGGGGGAGAAGGACCATCATAATTGAGAAACGTGGCCAGGAAAGTCATGAATCCCTCCCTCTTTCAGCACCACCCTGCCAATCATGACACCCTTCACTGATCACACTTTGATCCGTGTACTAGTCCTCAAGTCTTGACCCCACTAAAGAGAAATGGGCATCTGAAGAGCTGCTTAAAGGCCAGCCCAGCACTGCATGATTGAAGGAAGAGAAATATTTTATATGCCAGCCAAGATCCTAAAACTTCTACCGAATTCCATTTGTCGCAGTCATGCCATGATCCCGCTATTTCCCACACAGTTCATCAGCTTCCAAGGCAGCAACTTCTTCCTTAGAAAGTCTGACACTCACAACATCACATTTCCTACAACTAGCACAACCAGAGAGGAATAAGCTTGGTATCTCACGCTGAAAATCTCCCCTAGATTTCTCTAGGCCCTTCTTTAGCTAATTTTTCTTCAGCTAATACAGTCTCATTTCACTTCAAGTTCTCAAATCCATTCAAATTAAAGATAGGACACAGATGGAGGGTCCTTGATTCTTCCAATTACTTCCAGTAGTGAGAACCTGACTTATAACAACAGGAGAAAGTATGGAAGCAAAGGATATTCCTCTTGCAGGCTTTTTGATGTTTTGGGTAAACAAGAAACTAAAATACTAGCTAAATTGGAGGGAAGGAAAGGAAAGGAAAGGAAAGGAAAGGAAAGGAAAGGAAAGGAAAGGAAAGGAAAGGAAAGGAAAGGAAAG
>JAAGNO010000673.1:14543-32549 GCA_033439905.1 Ceryle rudis | reverse complement strand
AGGGAGCTGTAGAGAGCAGTAAGGTCTCCTCTCAGCCTCCTCTTCTCCAGACTAGACAACCCCAGCTCCCTCAGCCGCTCCTCATCAGACATTTTCTCCAGACCCTTCACCAGCTTCATTGCCCTTCTCTGAACCTGCTCCAGCACCTCAATGTCTCTTTTATGCTGCAGCAGCCAAAACTGAACCCAGTACTTGAGCTGAGGCCTCACCAGTCTTGAAAGCTTGCATTACTTCTCCCCCCAAAGGGGATGCTATCACAGAAAAAATAGCACTGTAATTGGGACATTTCTGATCAAAGTATCAGAGGATCACATTTTTCACCTTATCCCTTTTCCTGCAGACCGTATTTTGGAACTCTTTTGAGGGGGGTTCTTTCTGCTGGTTTGGGTGGGCTTGTTTTTGTTTATTTTCTTTTTTTTTTCTTTTCTTTTGAGGACCTTTCAGAGTATCAGTCTTTCAGGACACAGTCTATCACTTTGCATATCCTCATACTCAAAACGTCCAGCAAGGTGAGGAGGAAGCTGTAGCAGAGATAAAAGTTGCTATATTTAGCTTAACATCAGCATTCCTAAATCTACACCCCACCTCCATCACACTTCTTGGAATAGAGTCCTGCAATGGGCATTCAGCAGAAAAGCAGAGGAAGAGGCGTTTCGGCTACGGGTAACCGAAGACATCATCTCCTTAGACTTTTCTTTTTCCCCCAGCAGGTTGCGAGAGGGAAGCCCCTCGTCTCTAAAGCAGTTGATCTTCACTCCCTTTGCTCGTGGAGAGGTGGGGGCACCTCTGGGTTTCACCCACGACCGGGTGCCAGCCCAGCAACCTTTGGTAAGCCTGGTACTATACTTCAGCCTGCCTTCTCCGCGCTGCTGCCCGGGCCCGGTCCCCGGCGCCGGGGAGCGCTTCTTTCCAGCGAAACTGACAAGTGGCCCCGCACCCCGGGCGCAGGAAGGGGCAGAGCGGCGCAGAGCTCCCGCAAAACTCCCGCAGAGCGCCCCGTCCGCCGCCCAGGTAGGGTCCGGGGAGGGCGGAAGGGGAAGGGCAGGCGGGCTGGGGGAGGCGAGAGCCGGGCGCCGGTAGTTTCGTCTTCCCTCCCTCGGAGGATCCGAACGCCTGCCTCCGATCAGGGCACCCCTGCGGGTGTGTCGGTGCCGGAGGGCGGGAGGGGGGTGTCCCTCGCTTTGCCCGCCGGCTCCATCCCCTCGGCCCCGCTCGGGTAGCGGTCTGGGGGAGGTGGCAGTCGCTGCCCGGAGCTGTGCTCGGCGCCGAGGGCTGCGGCTCCGTCTCCGAGAGACCCCCGTCTAACCCCTCCAACCCTGGCTGTTCTCAAGACTTGCTCGTGTCTCCAGCCCTGCCCGTCGCTCTCCCCAGCCCTGCCTCCCTGCCACTCTTCCCCTGCCTCCCTGCCACTCTTCCCCTGCCTCCCTGCCACTCTTCCCCTGCCTGCAGAGCTGAGCTGCACTCTCGTGTTTCCCCTGGCTCGGGCACCACTCTCCATCTCTTCCCCAGACCCATTATATACTTTTTTTTTCCCCCTTATTACAGAGATGTCATAAATAATTTAGCTCTGAAAAGGGTTTATTTCACCGTACAGCCCCTCACTGGCACTTCAAAGTCACCTTCCTGGCACTGACCCCTGCCCGTTCCCTCAGATCTTTGAAGCAAAACGGGCTCCTTAAATGCTGTTTTAGATGGTAGCAGCAAAAAAAAATTGTGCATCATCCCTCAAATGCCTCATTTGGAGAAGTTAATGCTTGTAATTTTCTATTACCTTTCAATTAATGCTAGTAAAAATTAATTTATCACATCTACCCTTTCTGTTCTCCTCCCTGCAGTCACGAGTTTACAAAGTGAGAAATTCCACTCTTCACTTTTCAGGAGATGTTTCAAACTGATCTATGTATTGACTCATTTATTGAAAGAGATTACTCTCTGTTTCAGTGATGAATGACATTTAGAAGAGCTATAAGTACCAGTCGTAACTAGAAGACTACCTCTGTGTCTGCTTTCCACCTGGCAAGACTTGCATAGTAAGTAAACAACTTCACTTATGTTGCTTGGATTTTCATTTTTACCAATAGATTGCAATCCTGGTGGAATGGTGCTTGGACCTAGCACGGTTAAGGCAACAGTTTGCTGGATCCTTTTGTTTTCTTCATGAATCCTGCACAAATTGTGGGACCGCGTGATGATATTTGAAAAATACTGGAATTCCACGAGAAGCCATTCTTAAAAATGTAAGATTAGTGCTTTCCTCCCTTGACCCCCAAATGTTTTTTTCAAACCTTCTGACATTCAGAAGAATCTGTTGCTTTAAAAAAAAAAGGAAGTCACAAGCCTTTGGGACCAAATTCCAGTTTCTAAAAGCCTTGGTCAAAACAAGTTACTTGAACAAAATTGAGGATCACTGTAATGTATCAGCCCCCTTGCGTTCCAAAATCATCTGGTTCCTCTAGGAAAATGAGGAAAAATTGTAACAATGCTTAAATACGGACAAGAGTCTAGTTCACGAGGTGTCAGTAATGCACTTTACAGAATTTAAAGCTTCAGTTTGTTTAAAGATTTTGTTGGCTTCACAATAGCACGATGATTTTTGAATACCATTTGTTATTATGACAGTTCCATCGGTGTCTTTAAGCACGATGCCATTTGAAAAACCTGCTTAAAGCAGTTGTTGCTTTGGGCCTTACGGACAACTGTGGGTTTTTTATACTTCTTTTTGTTGATATGGTCACTCCCCACTATTGTCTTATCATTTTGCCCATTGGGTATTTCTGTACTCCTTTATTAGACAGAGAATCTGCCTTTACTTTAAAATCTCCATTTCTTTCTGTAAATGAAAAATCTCACTCTCTCCCTTAAGAATGTCTTTATTTAGCTGACTTTCACCAAAAGCATTTCTCTTTTTACCCCTCTTTTTCCCATAACGTTTTGTCAAAGACTGGTGCAAACCACATGGCTGAAATGTGAATTCCAGAGTAGAACAATTTCAGAGGAGCTGATCAGGTTCAAGAGCAATGTGAGAGTAAGATTAAGGACCTGTGTTTTGCTTGTTAATAGTAAGCACTAATATCAGATCTGTTTATGGCTAAGTAACTTGCATTATACTGTGTTCCTTAATCTCTGCTGAAAGAATAAAGGGCTCTGCTCTGCATTCAACAAAACTTCCACTGGGTGCTGATGTGAAGCACCGAGAATGGGGCTTAGAATTAAAAATGTGGTGTTAAATGATTTTGTCTTTATGTAGTGGATCACGGTTTCATGGTCTGTAACAGCTGTATTTCCTCTGGATGTGATAGGGTGAAAAACGAAAATTCAATTCAAGAAATGAAAATAAAGAGAGAGGCCCTTCTGTCCTTATAAAGTGCAGCAGTTTGAATCTCCGTGTGTGGAAGGGAACTGAAACCAAGCCTGACCAGTTTACTGTATGATCCTTTAAAGTTGCTTGTTGCAGTACTCAGCATCCCACTTCTTTTAGCTGCTTTCTAAATGTGGATCTGTCTGCCAGTCAATCTGAAAAAGAGGATGTGAAACACTTATCTCCTTACAGTGATTTATGGGGTGATGGCATGCGCGTAAAGGACTAGGGAGAACAATAAGAGAGGGAGAGCAGCTACGCGGCTTGATGTCATTCTGGAATACTACTGGAAATGCCGTAGCCTCCTGCCTCAAGATGCTTTAGATCACGCGTAGTTTCTGACTTTAAATCTCAGGGGAGAGTCTTAAAGCAGTAAGTATGTGCTTTCTCAAACTGCAAGAGGTTTAGGTAAATAAAGCCAAAGAAATGGAATGTTAATGAGATTTCTTTTGGCACCTCCCTGTGAAATATGGCTCCTGTGTGTGTATGTCTCTTTTGTCTGTGTGCGTTTGGATCAGTGACTAAGCAAGGTTGTGTGTCTTGACCGCGGAGGTTGAACTGAGCTTATTATGCACCTAATCTGTCTGTTTTGTAAGGAAAAGTGAAGCACAGTCCTAGGACTGGCTCTGCCTTTGGTTGTCGGTTAACCTCTGTTCTGAGGAATCTCAGAGAAGACACTCCAGACTGGTATTATTTAGTGGTGTTTGCCATTTGCCCTTGAAAACACAGTTAACTATGTATGAAGCGACTGAATATGAGCTCCTTAATCTCCTTCCCTTTGGTGGAAACGTTACCACTCTCAGCTGGTGCTTATTGGTTCCACAGACAAAATCATAAATTTTAGCTCTACTTGTAGTTGTAGTTCTAACTGTAGTTCTGAATTGTAGTTCTAAATCGTAGTTCTAATTATTTTTCCAACAGGCTCAAAATTAGCCATCGAGATGTCCAATATATCAACACTGTGCTCTTCTCATTGAGGACAAGAGAAGTTTCTATCATCTGTTTCTACAAGATCTAGTCTCGCAAAGTTTATACTCTTTGTGGAGGAAAAAACCCACTATCCTATCCTGTGGTAGGTGTCCACTGGCCTGGAATCTAAATTTGAGTGCTTCTATGAGATTCTCAGTTTAATCAGATACGTGAAATACATCTAGTGAACAAGAAAATAGAACAAGAAAAACCTGCAGTGCTTCCTGAATAAACTTGCCAAGTAAAATCTAGATACCTTACCTGATGTGTGAAAAGAGCTGTTATGAGAGAAATGTGTTAAATTTCCATTTGGAAAGCCCTCTTTGGTAACAGGCAATAGTTACACTACTCAGATGCTCGCAGGAGTTTATTTCACTGCAGTTGTGATGAAAAGTGAGTCTGTTTTTCTTAGGCTTCCCGAACATCAGTTTTGTTTTTCTGGAGAAGTGAGAAGGAACTCAAGAAGATGTCTCTGATGATTTTTTTTTTAATGTTTATCATTGAATCTGCCACTGGTAAGTATAAATCTTCATTTCAGTAGTAGAACTTTCAAAATATTTGCCAAATATGTGGCATCTTCCCGACAGCTGCTTAGAGTGGGACAAGTTTTGTAACTTGCAGCTACAAAGAAAATCTTAAAGATTTTGGCAATTTCAGCCCAGCTCCATCTTTGGGAAATTCTGTCCAAAATACCAAAGATTATGAAATTAAATGAGCAGAGATGCCTCCTGGAGACACCTCTGATGATGTTGTATGGGAGCATGGCTGTATGAAAAGCCACAGCAAGGAAGAGAATGAGCCTGCTTCTTTTTGTGCCATTCAGAAGTGTGGTTTCAATAGTTGCTAAACAACAACAATTTCTGAGCATCTCAGGAGAAATAGAGACCGAAGGCTTATTTTATTCTTGACTGCTAATGCTAGACCACAGTCTTTTTTCTGTATTTTTAATGCCTTCTCTATGTAAAGGTACTTTTGGGAAATTTGACTGGAAAAGTAGACTTTGAGACTAAAGTTACACACATAATCTCATTCCAAAGCAGCTTTCCCAAAGATATCTGAAGTTTTTAAGAAATCTAGGCACATAACGATTTAGTCTTAATTAAGAAGATAGGGACATGCAAATGTTAATTCAAAGGCTTTCTGCTTTTATGGCAGTTGATTAGTTCTGAGGACTAGCTATATTTGTCAAGTCAAACCATATGTGAAGAATTTCTCCTTTCCACTTCCGCTTGTGGCAGCTGCTTTACTGTAGTGCGAGGCCAGATTCTGCCGTTTGTGCCCATTTCACCCTGATGCTGTTGCACCCATGTGAAAGAATCTTAGGGCAATGTCCTTTTTTTTTTTTTACCCTCCCTTTCCTTCAGGTTTTTCTTGGGTGAGGTAAAATAAAGACTTGGAAAACTGAGTTTTCCAGTGAGTAATCCTGGAATAAATAAATACCTAAACACCACTCTACTGAAAGAAAGTTGCTTTATAAAAGGCCAGCAGCATGGAAAATCACTTTAAAGTCAGGCTAATGTCATTTTCTGAAAGAAGTACTTGGCTTCCTAATGTATCTTTTTTCCTCGTTCTCTGAAGAGAAGCTGTGTCCCCTTCGTACCTCTATTGACGTGCTAGAAGGGGAATATTTTTTCCTTTGTTATCCTGAGTCAATGCAAGAACATTTTCAGGAAGAACCATACACAATAAACTGGTACAAAGAAAATGCTGGAAAGCAGCAACTGATAGAGGAAACACATAGAATTGTTTCCCAAATGAATTTTCTGGAGTTTTGGCCAGCAGAACTCGGTGACTCTGGGAATTACTCTGTCACTCACAGGTGGGTACACAAGCTGGTGGGTGAACATCTTGCCTTTGCACTTGTCCGTGAAGAAGCTAATTTCTGTTGTCTTGCTTTGTATTGTTAGTTGCACCCGTACAAAGGAGGTGCAGGGAATAAAATTAACTGCGGTGTCATTTTCCACCTCATTTCACAGCAACCATCCAGGCAGACCTATGATATTTACAAATAGCTATAGACAGTCGCAGCCTTTTAAAGGTCCCGTAAAGGTTTTGACACGGCAGGTAGAATTTCTGCTGGTTTGTGATAAATTACCTAAGCAAAATGAATGACAGGCAACCCTTCTGTCCACTGCCAAGCAGAAGGAAACCTTTGCTTGTCTTCTTCACCAGACATTTTTTCTTCCTGACGGTGTTGAGTGGATCTCACGATGAGGCTTGCCAAGAGGATTAATTGTATAAGTAAAGTGGTAAACAAAGAGGAGCGTAGCTGAGCTCTGACTCTGTACAAACCTTTGCCTGCTTGGAGCCATTCAAAGAACACGTGAAATGACTGGGGTTTGATTTCTTACCATTGTAGAATATCATGAGTCAAAAAGGAGAAATAAGGATGGGCCTCAGTTGTTTGGTGGTGATCTTCACGAGACCACCATGAAGGACTAAAGGACTAAAAGGTTTGCTGCATGGAGTTCTTATGAGTAACTTGCACCAAAACTGTCCTTCAGCATTTAGAATTGAAGCAATAATTAATTTTTACGCAGGTTATTTTGCATGTAATGATTTGTGCTGTTCTCCAGGTAATAATTTTAAGGTTCCTGACTGGTTCATAAAAGTTATGGGGCTGCAGATACTGAAAAATGCTCTCCATGTTTCTCCAGTAACATCACAGATACAAGTTTGATAGTTTACAGTTTTAAGCTAGACTTCAATTGTTAACTTCCAAGTTAAGCTGGAAACCGAACACTTTGTGGTTTATTTTACCATGTATCATTATTTTCTCATGTATCACAACCATTGTTGCCTTACTGATATGATTTTTAAAAGTCCTGAGTCAGGATATCTGAAATGCTAAATATTATAAATGAAAAGTCTGCTGCTAGAATATCTTTGGGGGGTTTTTGTGATTTATTTTTAATTGGAGGATATTTTGTATCCAAATAGTAGGTAAAGCTTGAGAAAAATTTTACTCATCTATGTTGAACCCAAGAGGATTGTCTTTAAGGGTGATGAGTATGGTAGTTTGGCTGTTTTGTTGTGCCAGGTTGTGCAAAGGTGGTATATTATTGAGTACAGACGTTTGTCTGAAGTAGCACAGGTGCAGGCAGCTGCTCAGTTTTGGCATGTAGGGGGTTAACATTAAACAATACCTGACATAGGCTTGTCCATTGTCACGGACCTGTGCGTTCTATATCAAGTCCGAATTTGCGTTTAACTTTTGGCTTTTATCGATGGCCTTGACCAGTCGTGTATACAGTCACTTCACTAAATATGGTGCTAAAAACTCAGTAAATCTGACAACCCGCTCTACTGCCAGCACCTAACCAGAGGTGTGAAATGCCTGCTCTGACTTCTTGTGGCCTGGGGAAGGATAGGCAGAGAGCATACTGGAATCACCTGGCTGTCGTAGAAGGAGGTTGTCATAAGAAGTCTAAAATAAAGGACAAAAGAGGGGAAAGCTGTGATAACCCCAGCCTTGAGTCATGATCCTTGCAGTTCGTGAGTATTTTAAGGACTTTGAGTAATGACAGTAAATCTACAGTAAGTTACAGGAACTCTGTAAAATGAATATGAAAAAAATGTAAACTTCAAAACTGTGGGAAACAGCCTTACATATAGAAGAAGGAGATTTCAGGAAAAGGCCTTAAGTAAAACTGTGTCTGAATCCATTGTGAAATGCCTTGATTTGCTGATTTGCTTAAGCAAGAAACTCAGAACAAATGTTTTGATTACATCAAAGCATTCGTTTCATATGAAAAGTTTTGATTTTTCTGCTTTTTTTTTTGGTTTATTTTCTAGGACTATATTACGCAACCACATTTTAAAGCTTGGTTTTGAATAAAAGCATTTTTATTTGGGAAAAAAAAAAGTTTTCTTAGTTAAAAGAATATAAAAGAATATATTTTGACCACTCTTAAACATTTCTTTTTCTTTCTCTTCAAAATTTATTTCTTTTAGGCACATGCAGGTAATATTTTTTCTGTTAGGATCAGAACGAAGGCACATGACTGGATCTTGTAGTTCTCATGTGGGAACTCTTCACAGGTCTCCCCACTGGAACAAGAGACATAAGAGGATACATTACATGGGATTTTAATAGGAACTTGGGCTTAGTTTATATGATGGTTCCCACTATTGGCAAGCATATTAAAGCAATTACATTTCAGCAAATACAGAATATTATTTGCAGGACCTGTTTTCTTCAGAAACAGAGGACTTTTAGTAGTCTTTATTGATAAGGAAACATTGTCAGGTATAACGGACTCCTGAATTGGTTTCAGATTTAAGAAGAATGACATTTATAGAATGGAATTAATTTAATTTCAGAACATTTTTAATAGGTTAAAGCTTTGGGTTTGAAAGAAGACATTCAAAATATATTTTTGTTTATCTTTTTATTTTTCAGCTATGTCAGATAAGTAAGCTATGTAGAAAATTATTTTTAGAGTGCTTTTTAGGCAGTTTTAGTGAGCAAAGTGACAAATATACTCCAGATTTTTGAGAAATACAGGACAATACAAAGACAAAACAGATTTTGAAAACAAATTTAGGACTTTTTTTTCCTGACAGTGAGACGTGAGAAGTGAAAATGATGTAACGATGTCTTTATGGTCCATTATTATCTGCTTATTTTTGACTTAAAGAAGAATTGGAAGTTATCCAGTTAAAGAAGTGACATGGCTGAGACGTAGCATAGATAGCTAAAGCGTACGTATGTGCGAGTTGTTGTGTTCATTTGTGTTTGTTAGCATAGCAAACTCAGGATATAAATTCAGGAATTAGTAGAATTCGTAGGATCACCAGTAAGCCCGAGCGTGTCCATCCTCAACAACATTTCTTGAAAAATAAAATATTTCATCTGCACTTGTAATGGGACCGGGAAGCAGCAAAACTGTGTCATGCATCTTTGGCAGGTTTTCGAATTCAAATTTTTTTTTTTCATAGCTTATATCCTGTGGTTATCAAAGAAGAAACTAGAATACAAAAAAGTAGATCATCTGGTTGCTCTGTGTTGGTAACCTTAAAACTGAGGGAACTTAACGGGTTCCTGAAAAAAAAGGAAAGTACAGAGATGCATGACAAACACATGATACAGTTCAAGAACCTAATGCTGCTCCCTTCTTCAATGTACAGCTGAAAGCAGTGGGAGCACACACATTTAGAGTTAATGCTATAGTTCGGAAGGCAGAGTGACCGTTTCTTTCAGTAGATTAGAAATACTGAGATAACATTGGCTCGCTTCAGTGAAATAGCTGATGAGTTGGCTATAGAAACTGTAAACTTGGTTTATATTCTCTAAGCACTTTCACTTCTGAGTCAGGCTAATTTTTGTTGTTCCTCCTTGGTGGGTTTGGCGGGGGGAGTTGAAAGGCTGTTAAACCAGATATGTTTTTATTCCCTACAAATTATCACTAAAGATTGTCAGCAAGTGAAAACCAGGATAAAAATACAACTTACTGCATTTTTTTTTTTCTTTGGTTGAAAATCATCTATATGGCAGACAACTAGAAATTATATAAGCCTAATCCATCTTAGAGCCCATAGGTATGGTTTTGTCACCTTCCAGGGACCTGCTCCTTGACAGATTTTGGCTCATCAGGTTGATTTACTTTGGGTGAAATCCTTGTATTTGTTGAAGTGATTTCACTAAATACAGATCACAGAAGAAAGCCTCTGTGGAGTGACAGTGTTGAGGGGAACATGGGGACTTAGTAATTCTTTTCTTCCATCTGCTGGATCTAGATAGTAAAATCATATGCATTTTATGGCTAGATCCATAACTGCCTCTCCAGCAGTATTCAGATACTAGTGTGGTCCCTAGAGAAACACACAGACTTGGTGGAATTAACTGAAACTAATGTTTATGTCTATACCTAAACTTATCTTAGGTACCTTTACTGTGAGGGAGGGAGGGGGAGAGAGAGAGAGAGGCCTTTCTGGGTCACAGATTATTTTGTTCTAAACCAAACATATAAAATAGGTCACTCTAAAAGGTTTACTACTGACTGTGGTTCCACTGCTCACTGTAGCTCTGGTTTAAACGTGTAAATGCGATGTAGAAGAATGGGTGAGAAGGACTCCACCCACTGTGAATACCCATGCGAGTATATCGCTGATGGGAAAGTTTTGATAAGATTTTTCCTGTTTATGACACCATAGTTAACTGAGTGAAAAAACAAGCCACTTATGTTTTGATTTAGATAGCCAGCTGCAATCATGAGTAACAAATATCTCTAGTGAGTAAGGAGAACAAGGAGAACCTGCGTAGGTTGAAAAAGGGCTACAATGGGAAGAGGGTCAGCAAAATACATAAATGCATCTGTTCACCGAGCTTAAGAAAGTTAAAAAACCCAACTCCAAACTTGGTCTAAATTCATCATATAAATGATGTCCCAATAGTTCTTACGAATCTTGTAACAGTAAAAAGCATGTCAGTCAGGAATGATGTTTAAGCTGACACACTCCTCAGGCTTGCTTCTCCATTTCAACTGCTTTGTCTCCTTAGCCCTTCTCACCAAAATGATTCTTGACTAGTTTCAGTTCTCCTGAGAATGATTCCTCCTTCTTTTCTTGGAGACAGAGAGATTCAAACATATTTATAAAGATCTGACTGACACTGGAGGGAAGTGCTGTGTGATTGCTGCTTTTGCTTTGAAAGACCTCGCTTGTTCAGTAAATAACGAGAGCTTTATGTGCTAGCTGTGAAATCTCACTCACTAGCTTGCAGCTGCACATGAGTTTCTCTTTGCCAAAGTTAGGCCGACTTTGCTAAACTTAAGCCAAAAGTCCTCCAGCCTTTTGTCCCCTGGTAGTTGTATAACTGGACAAATCCAGCAACGAAATAAGTCACAGCTATAATCTGATTCTTTAGAAGAATGCGTGGGTAGAGCATAATAGATATCAGAAAGACAATGGTCAGCTCCTAGATATTCAAAAGCAGCATTTTCGGAGCATATTCCCCTGATATTTTATCAATACTGCATGGGGCATGATTGCTCTTCTTTAGAAGTGGTTGTTCCTGGCTCTTCCAGTGAACCTGGGGTGGCCAGCTACTGTAGATCTCTGATCAGTGCAGACTGAAAGACAAAGAGGAGAATCCTTTCCAAAATACCTTGTTTTGTAGACGTGCTTGACTTGGTGATTCTGTAACTCATGAGAATTTAGAGTTCAGAAATATTTCCAAAATATCTGTGACTATCCGCACAGCGTCGGACAACGAATAATGTTGCTTTGTGAGCAACAGCAGAGTCGCCCATCTTATTTTTGACCCGTTTTACAAATATATTTTTCAGTTACTGCTTTAAACCTTAGCAATGCACAGAAGATTAAACCTGCAACACCACTAGCTGATTCAAGATCCTAAAGCTCTTTTATACTCAGGTGTAACCATACTTGATGTGACAGACTGTTGCATATTTTTTCTGGTCGATATATTGTCATAGTTCAGAGATGTATTGTCAAATATTTTGTGATAGGTGATTTAGTTTAAGTAACCTCTTTTGGTATGGGAGGTAACACATATTTGGGGCTGGAAAAGTAATAAAGAGGACGATAAATGATTAGGTCACTGTAGACATCCTTTTTTACCTATCAGAGAATTTATTTGTATTTTGTTGTGTAACTCACTAAGCTAAGCTACATTCCTTTAAGAAGCTCCTAAAACTGATTTTGCTATTTTTTTTTTTTTTTTTTTCACAGCAATGGAAAACAAAATTTCACAATTCAAAAGTGGACCTTGAATGTACTTGAAAGAAATAAAAGCAGCTGCTTCAACAAAAATCATTTAACTACGGAAATTAAAAATGCTGGAACTGGTCATTCACTGAAATGCAGTCATTTGTCTGTCAATGAAAATGACAGCATAACGTGGTACAAGGTAATTACTGAAACAGTGTCACTCAAATCATTTACTGTAGAAACCAAACATCTGATTGAAGCAAAAAATAATTGCAAACAAATTTTCAGAAGCATCTACAAACCTTGTAAAGCTTTAAATTCTCAGGTTATTTGGGAAAAAGCCTTTGGACAGATACGGAAAAGGAAGTTTTTCTCTGCTCTTTGATTTGTTAGAAAAATGTTCCTGCAATCAGAAATGATTCATAAACTGGTAGTTTGGAATAGTAAAAGTTCTGATGCCCATGGCTGTTTGCCAGTTTAGCTACTTTGGTGATACAGATATTATCCTGGAACTAAATGAAGCACCAAGATATTTTCTTCACAGTTGGCATGTTGCTTGTAAAGTATTTGCAAACTTCAATTTTACAGTTTCTGAACACTTCTTACAAATTGTGGAACAGATCCAGTTCTGCTCATTTTAGGAAAATCATCAGTCTTCTCTCTGCCAGCTTTTGCTGGAGCATAGATGATAGTTGTGTGAGCACCTCTAGTTATTAGGTGTTGTGCTCAAGCACTGGATGAAGCACCCTGAATAGGTTTCTTCCACCCTGTCCCTATACATCTCCTTGACCAGTGCTCCTTATTCCTCTCAGGTGCCCTGGTGGGAGTAACAGACCCTATTACTCCATCTTGAATCAGTTTCAGGAAGGGATTTTGTCCACTTAAGTAGAGACAACTGGATTCTGCCTGGCAGAATGAGCCACAACCCTCAAAGTTGCCTAAAGCAGCCATCCTTGCTCCTAAATATCCTTCGACACTTAACTGGGTGAAAACTTTCAAAGCCTTCCGATCACACCCTAAGCTGAGATAAAACAGGGATGGTCACACATGCCTTTTGTATAAAAGCCTGGTGGTAAGCCTATGCATCCAGGAAATGTGCATTACTTGGACAATTTCCAGCAGTGACCGTTTCTCTTCTCCATCTAAGCTCATTCAAACCAGAATCAAATATTGCTGGGTTTTCACAGGACGTATAATTTAGCATCTGCTGTGAATTCAAAAAACCCAAACAGAAAAACAGAGTTTGCTTTGAGGGATATGGAGAGTAAACAAATGTGAGTCCAATTCTTGTCACCCTGAGATGGGCACTTTCCCTATTGTTGAGGCATTTTGCTTTAAAATGAAAGCTCCTCGTAAGTCCGGACAACTTTTGGCCACAGGTAGGTGACGCCTACAGACCCAAGCCATCATTTTGGGAAAAAAAAATAGCTGTGTATGTAAATTTCTGATGCCATATTCCTAGATTCAGATGCTCAGTTGGAACTGCAGTTCTCTCAGCTTCTAAAGGGTTAAGTGATCAAATGTTGCATTTAAGTGATCATTTAAGAGGCTCCCATCTCTTTTGGGTCAGATAAGTGTCATTGAGATAGTGAAAGAGTGGTGGTTACTATTTGAAAAATAATTTTAAGCTTCTTTAAAGTTTTGAATGTATGTTTGTTACAGAACAGTATTTTCTGTCTTTACTGGTGCAGGACTGTAAGAGCTATGAAAATGAAACAGAAAGGGAACTAGATTTTAAATCCTTAACAATACAGCACTCTGGGATATATACCTGTAAAATTTTGCTCCATCGAGAAGGGAAGTTGTATCACAGCACAAATACAATACAGCTGGTAGTAAAAGAAGGTAAGGAAGCTTTCTAAAATTTTGAAGCATGCTTCTTGTCTCTCTTTGCTATATAAAACAATTACAGTTCTCATTTGATAAATATATGCAAGGGTGGTCAAACCTGGTAACCTGAACTATTTCACAATCATTTCAAAAATAAAAAAAAGCAGCAAAAGAAGTTCATATGGCATGCTACCAACTTTGGAAAATGTATTTAGCATGTTTTCCCTGCAGTTTATTTCTTTTTTTTTCTTTTTTTTTTTTCCCCCCCCAAATTAGCTGCTGTAAGTATGTCATAGAAACTTACTAAGAGTTTTGGGGAAGAGTCTTTTCAACCATTGCACTGTATATAAAGGCACGTGAAAAAAATTCATCAGAACATATTGTGTTTTAAACTACCCTATAATGCAAGAGGGCAGATAGTGTTTTCTGAATTATATAGGATTGTATAGATGATATAGATTATTTTTAGAAATAAAGTAAATGAGTAATTTTTTTTTACTGTGGTAGAATGTAAGTAAGTTATTACTTCAATAGCAATGCTTCTTTGCATTTTAGATTTACCAGAGGCTGTAACTTTGGAGATAGTTGGACGCGATGAAGAAATTGAAACAGAAATAGGTACGAAATTAATATGAGAATCTTTGTGGCAGCTACTGCACATATATGCTTTTTCTCTGAGCTCTTTATGGTCGATGGTTTGGTTAAGTGTAATCAGACTAAGAATTGTCTGTGCACCCTCCTGGATCTGGTCTATCCTCACATCTGGTTATGTTTTGTTTAGTGTATTATTCTGTGATTGATATATATATATAAGTACACCAAATGTACCCTTTTACAGATGCAGAAGTGGAGGCTGCTGCTATGACCATCAAGAGAAAGTGATGGTCCTGATGAACCACAGAATCATAGAATCCTTTAGATTGGGAAAGGCCTTTAAGATCATCAAGTCCAACTGTTAACACCAGCAAAACCATCTCTCCATGGCTTTCCTTTGTAGATAGCAAACCCCGTGGAGCGATGTGTGACAGACGTCTGGCTTGTTCAGCAAAGAGCAATAACGAGTAATCCCCTTAATACCTGATGCAGTTGAGGTTGATATTCTGTAGGGAAGTGAGATATATGTGGTCTGACAGTCCTGGCAGTGCGAGCATGAAGATCTGTCACTGCTGTGAAGAACTGGTTGTATAGAAGAAGCAGGTTATATAATATGGTCTGTAGCCTTCGTACAGTGTTGGAGAGGATCCAGGATTTTGTGACTGGGGCTGTAATTAATTTTTAAAACCAGAAGGTTACTTGTCTTTTTCCCCTCCTGTTCCTGAGTGCTTCTGTTCCTGAGTACTTCTCCCATCTGGTTGCCTAGTCCTTTCCTTCCAAGTCTCAAAAATCATATTTGTCTCCTCTGTTGCTCAGCCAGGACCTCAGATGCTAATTTTCCTTCCCTCCTATGAATACCAGTTAGTAGGTCCTTTAGCAATGGTAGTACCCCAATTCTATGAGGCCTCATATTTCCCAACCTCTCACTACACCCTTTCCGCATAGTTCTTCCCACTTACCTGTGGTTGTCCCAACCCTCAGAAGGTAAATGCAGCAGCAAATGGTTATGAACCACCTGTCTTCCATACCTTATCTGCCTTGATAAGATCATTTGGTAGTGTGATTGAACTACCTGCTGTGTGATGAGACAGATGGCATGGTGGGCAGTGAAGGGAATTTTGGGTGAGCTAGATCCATGGTCTTTCAAACCTGTCATTGTTTGGATGGTGCTTTATAATTCCCTCCAGACAGCTGTTGTGTATGGTGAACAAGCTGGAGCTGCAAGGTAGATGATACTAGAAGTTCAGGTCTGTGATTCAATCTATACAACTGGGATTTGTATTTCTAAGGTCTGAGCCTAAGGTGGGCACATTTGCGGCTGGATCCTGTTTTAAAGGTTCTTAAGCAGTTCCACTAGCAGTTTCCACTCTGATAAATCTTGAGAAGTCAGCATATGATATGTGTCCTTAGAGAATTCCTGGGGGACTTCTAGTTACCAGATGTCTGCTGGAAATACAACACAGAGGAAAGGAAACGGTGTGGGAAGTTCCTGGAGTGTGTGGAAGATTATTTCCCAACATAGCTGTTTCAAGAGCCAACAAAACAAGGCTCCCTGGTTGACCTGTTGTTCACAGAGAAGGACTTGTGGGTGATGTGAAAGTTAGAGGCCATCTTGGCTACAGTGATCATGAAAGGATGAGGGGGGTCAGTAGAACTGACACCTTAGACTTCTGGAGTGCAGACTTTGACCCGTTAAGGACAGAGTCCCTTGGGAGACAGTCCTGAAGGGCAAACAAAACTGTACTCAGCACTGGTGAGGCTGCATCTTGAGCACTGGGTTCAGTTTTGGGCCCCTCACTACAAGAAAGACATTGAGATGCTGAAGCTTGTCCAAAGAAGGGCAACAAAGCTGGTGAAGGGCCTAGAGCACATGTCTTATGAGGAGCAGTTGAGAGAATTGAGGTTGTTTAGCCTGGAGAAAAGGAGGCTCAGGGGAGACCTTATTGCTCTCTACAACTGCCTGAAAGGAGTTTGTAATGAGGTGGGGGTTGGTCTCTTCTCCCAAGTAACAAGGGATAGGACAAGAGGTAATGGGCTTAAGTTGCACCAGGGGAGGTTTAGATAAGACATGAGGAAAAAATTCTATGCTGTAAGAGCGGTGAGGCATTGGAACAGACTGGCCAGGGAGCAATGGAGTCCCCATCCCTGGAGGTATTTAAAAGACGTGTAGATACGGTGCTGAGGGACATGGTTTAGTGGTAATTAGTGGTAACCTGGCAGTGCTGGGTTAATGGTTGGACTAGATGTTCTTCAAGGTCTCTTCCAAACGGAATGATTCTATGTTTCTATGAACACCTATGAAACATCGTACAGGGGCTACAAAGTCCAGAAGGGAGCACAGTTCATGGGACATGTTGCCTGGAAAGCTGACACTGAACTGCACTCTGAACATGAATACTACTTCTGACTAGATCTTCTCATGTTATGCTTTGTTTAGGTAAAGAAGAGATACTCAATTGCACAGGTTTCTTGGGTTATTATATGCAAGAAGATGCCAACCTCTACTGGCTATTTAATCAAATATTTCCAGAAAAATGCACAGGTATCGCCGAGAATGAGCCTTCAATATGTGAAGAAGAGTTAAAAAAATTACAGTAGGTTTCCTGAAAGTTAACTGCCCTTTTGTTTGTATGTGATCACGTCCTGCTCTTTGTGGAACCTCAAATTCAGTAAAACCTCAGTCTGAGATTATTTTAGAATCTTTTTACTCAAAATCTGCCTCTCAGCTGGTTGTAGGTTTCTGTATAGATAGTGTTGCTAACACCATTCCTTGCTGCAGGTTGGGAAACAAGTTCTACATCACAAGGCTGCTACGGATTCAAAAAGTAACGGACGAGAACGTGAAGCATAATTTCACCTGCATGTTTCAAGCTGATGAAAGAACACAAATAAAAATAGTGAAACTGAAGAAAGGTACAGTATAATCTATGAACCATACTTCTGATATGTAACTATGAATCATGCCAGCCACCTTAGTTCTGAGGGCCCGGGTAGTGATTTCAGAGCATCTCTGCAAATATGTCCGTGTGCTTCTGAAGGCCCTGGTCCATACAGTGCTGGACCTGACAACCTCCTGGATGATTCATCCTGCTTGGAAGCAGGGTCAGCAAGAGTTGCTGCTATGTCTGCTAGAGCAGCTTTGTGAGGGTACCACAGTTCAACCGCTGCTGCTACGGCCACAGCTGGGGAGGCTGAGCTAGGCTCTGTCTGACAGATCCCTGGGCAGTACCTTGTTGCATCCCATGACAGGGTGTTCCATGGGCTCTCTGCTACTCGTTAGATTGGTGGGATAACGGGGGTTAACCACCTAAAGCTTGATGCAGCCCAGAGTCTGTTATTTAGAACACTTTGCTAATTGAGAGGCTCTTTCTAAAGTTAAAAGATGATGTTTTGCTTGTCTTTTTCTATTGGGTGGTTTGGTTTTTTTGTTTCTTTGTTTGTTTGTGGATTGGTTTTTTTGTTTGTTTGTGGGATTTTGTCCTTCCTTCCTTCCTTCCTTCCTTCCTTCCTTCCTGCCTTCCTCTGTTGCTTCTTTGCTTTTTTGCAGCCTGGCTTACTCTGTCCTCTCGTTCGCCCTTTTG
>JAAGNO010000673.1:0-13817 GCA_033439905.1 Ceryle rudis | reverse complement strand
CCTTCCTTCCTTCCTTCCTTCCTTCCTTCCTTCCTTCCTTCCTTCCTTCCTTCCTTCCTTCCTTCCTTTTTCTTTCTCCAGCTTTTCGAGTAATCCATGTTCTGTAGTTCTTCTCCATCTCAGAATAAATGACATGTATATGTGCTTGAAGTATTAGCAGGAAAGGATTGACATCAACATTGTGATTTTTTGGGGGTGATTTTAAGATGCCATCAGTATTGAATAATCTTGCCATATAATACTCTTTATTAAGGCTATAATTTCCTGGTTTTCTGTTTTACAGGGAAGACCCAAGATCTGCCTGTGCACATATTCACAACTGGAATGATCTTTGCTGTGCTATTTCCATGTGTTGCTGTAGCTGTGGTGTTTGTCTGTGTGATGTTTAGAGTCGACTTAGTTCTATATTACAGGAACATATGCAGAAGAGATGACACTGCTGAAGGTATGACTTGGTTAATGCTGACAACTATGTAAGTGTATTGACTAAAAATAGTTTCTGGTAGGTCCTATGAAACAACCATCCTTGAGGAAGAGACAAAATTAAATCCAGGAGTTCTCTGTGAGTAGAAACAGCAAAGAATACATAAAAGAGAATGTGGTGGTCAGGTGCTAAAGTGAGTTTGTTATACACCTGAGGCAGTAACAGTAATACGATAAAGACAATGAAGAAGCTTTGTCTGGAGCAGATAGTGGAAGGGACGTGGCTGGATTCTGTTCAGATGCGCTCTGTTCTGCCATATTCTTCATGACAAAAGTTGATGAAGGTGGAAAAGTTTACAATTATCCATCTATAAGGAGGATGAGCACTCTGGAGTTGTCAGACAGGCAGACTGACAGAAATTTGTTTTCACCTCACTGATTCCTTTCAGTGAGATGGAGGTTAAAATGTGTCCTTGGCTGTAGAGGCTGTTGTAATGTTCACAGGTTTATCACTAAATGCACTTAAGGAGAGCAGGAGAGCACAATACAAGTGACTTACCAGGCAGCATTGCTGTGACCTTCAGTTTTAAGGAACAACCTTGACAGTTATTCAGTTCTGAGTTTCATTGCTGTATATATGCACCTGATTTTCTGAGCCCTCCTTAGTCTCTAAATCAGCTGGTATATAGCTTGAATAAACTGCAGTGGTTGGAGAGTTCTCAGTAATGGGTGGAGGTAATTTATGCCTGCCAGTGTTGTTTATCTGTGGATGTTAGCTGTGTACAGTGGCTTACAGAAGGATCTCTGAGAACCTGGACTAGGCGACCCTGGAGAAACCAATTGTCTGATATTAGCCAATGGATTTTCTACTTCTAGAGCTCTTCCATGTGTAGGTTTTCATGGGTTTTAGTTTACGTTCTGTCTTATGAACTACATGTAGTAAAGAACCTGGAAAGGGAAGCAAAGAAAGAGAGTTCCAGATGCGAAGCTATGTGGGCTGCTGTATCAATCCAGATAATTGTTCTGTGGCAAGTGCTGTGGAGTTTTTAGATGCTTCACTACTGAGGCAGTAACTTTGAAAAACAGAATGGTGGATCAGATACTGTATTTCTAACAGTTGCAAACAAGGCAACAATTGGTGACTTCTTTCCAGATGGAAAAGAATATGATGCATTTGTGTCTTACCTGAAAGACCGTGTTTCTCCTATGGAAGAAGAGAGAGAATTTGCTCTGAAGATATTACCCATGATATTAGAAGAAAACTTTGGGTACAAGTTATGTATATTTGAGAGGGATGTATCCCCCGGAGGAGGTAAGTGCACTGAACATTTTAGTCATTAAATAGGCATGCCATTTTCAAACCAAACTTAAAAGTCTGTACTGAGAAGGAATTCTGTTCAAATGCGTTGTGCATTGAAATGCTACATTTTTCATTTCAACTAGACTACGTGCATGCAAAGTTCACATGAACACATTTTACATACTTTATAAAAAGCTAGCGTGGAGAAAGTGAAGGTGATAGAAGATGTCAGATGTTTCGCAGTAACAGTGATCTTGCCCTGCTTTTGCTGAGAGCAGACACCTATGTATAAACTGACATTTACGGCACAGAGCAGCTGATGTCCCTGGTACCGGTTATTCTCGGGTAGCTTGTTACGTTTGCTGTATCTTCATTGTAGTGGTAGACACCATTTTGTCAACAGAAATAAGAACAGGGAATTTTGTTTCTCTAAATGACCTAGGGCTAGATGGCCTTTTGCAGGATGCTTGGAAAAAAGGTACTGGGTAATTCCATTTAGTCTATTTGAGGAGTAGGATTTGTTGTTAAAACCAGAACAGTAATGTCAGCCTCCTTCAGGAGACAGGATCTTGTCTCCTTTTATTCATTCCTGACAATTTTTTTTCTAACCTGAGAGGTGCCACAGCTCTCCCGAGCCAGTTTTTGGTTTTTTTCCCAGTTATTCTCTCTCCTTAGATATTCTCTCTCCTTAAGTATTAAAAGAAGTCTTTCTGAAGTGTTCAATTTGATTCTTTCAACAGTTTATTTCCTTGCAATATTGCAAAATTTCCTTGCAACAAAGTGTTTTCTTCTATTTACAGAAAACCTCTAGTGTGTTGCAATACCCTTGTCAGCCTCCTTCTCTCAGTTTTCTCTTCTTTAGGTTACTTGTTCAGTTTGCTTTGCTTTTCCCTACAGAGCATGTTTTCCAGATCTCTGTAGACCTTGTCCCATGGTGCTAAAGCAATCAAAGCAAGTTTTTTTGGTGAGAATTCAATTCTGATGCAGGTTGAAGGGTATCACCGTTTGATTTCATTCATCACTTGTCAAGGATCTGAAAGGCAGTTGGAATTCATACTGTTGTCACATGCTAGGTTCTCAACCGTAGACGACTGGCAATAGATTTGGATATTTGGTAATGTGAAGGAAGGAGTAACTTGAGGGTTACTGAATATTTGGAGAGATGCTGCTGTCGGTGACTTTCTGTGGAATCACTCCAATGGTATTTATCATGAAAGGTATCTATTGGAGGAAAAATAAATTTTGCTGTCACCTTCTACCCACTTGACTATTGACAGAGAGCTGTCTAGGGTAGCTGGAGACTGTGTGTGGGTTTTTGTCTGCTCCAGAGAACAAGCTTTGGCCACACCCGAGCTCATTTTCGCAGACTCTTAATCTGTAAGGCATATTAATCTTTCCACAGGGACGGGAAGCTTACATGATGTCACTTTATTAGGGGAACATTTTTGGTACATGTGTGATTGTTAAAGGATAATTCAATGCGGTGCCTGTCCTTTCAGTTTAGATTAATAACACATTTATCTTTAATTTGCAGCGGTTGTTGATGATATCCATTCATTCATTGACAAAAGCCGAAGATTAATCATTATACTGAGCCAGAACTACATTTCTGACAGAGCCATATACGAACTTGAGAGTGGACTGCATAAAGCCCTAGTTGAAAGAAAAACTAAGATCATAGTAATTGAATATATGCCTGTAAGTGATTACAAATTTTTGCCAGAATCACTGTCTCTTTTACCATCAAAGAGGGTTGTGAAGTGGAAAAAGGATAAATCTCTTCCTGTGAATTCCAGATTTTGGAAAAATCTGCGATACCTGATGCCAGCGAAACCTATCAAGATAAACACCAAAGGGCACTACAATAATCTTGAGCTAGGTTCAGAAGGTGCTCAACCACGTACTGAGAGCTGTGACTTTAACGCAGTCATATAACAATTCTGGAGGCAGAAGATGCTGCAGAAAACTGTGCATTTAGCTAACTAATAGAAAACGCAAAACACACACTGACTTTGGGAAGGAAGTGTTCATAAGAGACCAAGTCTGAGATCTGAGAAGCATGTAGAAATTGTTACTGTGGCTAGGATGGTGTTAACCCCCGTGCTAAATGCTATCCCAGAGAGAGTTTCCTCAGCAGTCTGCACAAGAAGCAGAAATTTAATTCTGCTTAGGTCTTACTACATGACACGAAGCACAAGGCAAAATATTTTGATTTCACATTTTCCAGTAATGTAGAATGATATTAGTTACACCTGCATCCTTTTTGAGGCCACTCAATAAATGTAGTAGTATAAATGTAGTAGTGGTATTATTTAGATGCTCCTGGGTTTGTATTTGGATATTTCCTAAGGACCCTGCTTGGGAGCAGACCCAAATGGCTCCTGCCCTAGAGAGCCTGACATACAGGTGTTGGGCAATGTCAAGCAGAATGATCAAGTGAAAATAGAGAAAAGGGAGGCTAGAGAGACTAGGGCAGATTCAGTCAAACTAATGGTATTCTCTGCTGCGTTGTATGTGATCTAGACAAGCCAAGTGGGAGTGATTTGGAGGAATGGTAAAGACCGTTTACATCCTCCTGTTTCACTGTGAATACTGTAAATGCTCATTCTGGCAGGGAGAAGAGGGGAATGGGATAGATATTATAGTATTTTGATCATGGGCACTGCATTATGCCCTGAGCTTCCTTCAGCTGGGGCATGTAAGGGATTTATGTGAAAATGAGATCTTCGATAAGTACATGTACTTCTAATCCTTTGGAACACTTGTACTTAGTATTCTTTTTTTAAAACAGACTTAGTAATGCCATTCAAAACCATGGTAATCCTCCTTTTTGGTTAGCTGCCTTGCAGAAGATACCAGTTTGACATCAATTCCTAGATAAAATGGAACCATATTTCCCCCTAGTACCAGTGGGGAGAGATCAATGGAGAATCATTTTGGAAGACCTTCTGTCAGTTTTCTAGGAGACCATCAAGGCTCAGCCCACTCTCATCACTGTCTTGCATTCAATTAATGCTAATTCTGAGGAGAAATCTCCTTGGAACTGGCACATAATTCTTGCAGCTGTAGTGAAGGAGCTCCGTTACCTTCTCAGTACACTTGAGAACACAACTGGAGTGCTGGGTTTCATGGCAATGTCTCAGGATTAACAGGAATGAAATACCTTGTTGTTTGTCAAATATCCTCTAATCGAGTGTAGTTTCTGGCAGATGCACAGGTAAAAGTAAAGGCTAAATGTGGATTTACAAAATGGAGACAACACAGTTGCCAGGTTAACATGCAGGTGAAAAAGAACAAAGGAATAAGACACACACCTCTGGTGTCCTTCAGATCAGCTCCAAGATGTCTCCCTCCCTCTGTCAGGCAATGAAAGAGCTATTGAAATGTGGTACTTAGGCAAGCACTGTTCTGTGGCTTAAGTTTCTGCCGAAGAGGATTTCTGCTTTGTAGGTATGTGTCTCTGTATTTCCCAATCTTTCTCAAGGTTCAGTTCTTCTCTATCAGTGTTCCCCGCTATTTGCAATCACAGATAAGATTTAACGTTCTCCTGCAGGACTAATGATTACCCCTCCTTCTGAAATGCTATCAGACATACTGGGCACATCTATTTCTTGGACAAACAGCTAATAGAAAAGTTAGTACCTTGCCTGGTACTTAACCGAGGTGTTAAACTTGCTCGTCAGCCCCATATTTTTTCACACACTGCCATCAATGTATTGTTTAACACCGTAAAGTGTCATAGAATCATAGCATGCCCCGGGTTGGAAGGGACTTCTGAAGTTCATCTAGTCCAATCCCCCGCTGAGAGCAGGGACATCCTCTAACTGGAGCAGGTTGCTCAGAGCCTCATCAAGCCTGACCTTGAAAGTATCCAGGGATGAGGCTTCCAACACCTCCCTGGGCAACCTGTTCCGGTGTTCCACCACCCTCATGGTAAAGCACTTCTTCCTAACATCCAATCTAAATCTACCCTGCTCTAGTTTAAAAGTATTGCTCCTTGTCCTATTGCTACATGCCCTTGTAAACAGCCAGTTTCCAAATGTGTTATAGTACACGTGAATGTGGGTAGTGCGCATGGTTTGTTAAAAGCTCTGGACTGAGCCTACCCTATATGAGAATCAGCCGCTGTAAATCAAGGTTGAATTTGCCATGAATGCCCCCTCACCTCAGCTTGGAAAGATGATATAACTGCATGTACCTGCTATGCATCCTGAAGCTCTGAAGATCCCCTGAAGATTGTGAGGCAGAATTTGACTGCACTGAGGTTTTACAGAACAATACAGGACTATACATAGGGAAGATTGAAAGCTAAATGGCATTAACTCCAAAATCATTTGAATGCCAGCAAAGCCAACACTCAGATGTAGTACGACGAACTACTCAGTATCTGTAAAAGGGGGAGTATTTTTGCACAGAATGGTATTATGACGCAGTCAAATAATATTTATAGCTGATCCTTACTGCCCATGCAGTGGCAGAGGGAGTCAAGGGACATTAAGGATATACATACTCATATGCACGTGAGTATGAGATAAGAACAACAACATAATAAGAACAACAACAACATATGTTGGTTTTATTGCTCTTATATCCTGAATTACTGAATTTAATCAGGGCTTGGAAATGCCTGTTTTCTGCTTACCAGACCGTAGAGAAAAGGAGCTGCTAATATGACTTTTATTGATTGTAGCTGTGTTGATTTGCCTGATCAATATATGTTAATATCTAAGTGAATTCACATAGTTGGTATAGTTGGTTTGAGGTAATGGGTCACTTCAGTGATTTATATTGCATTTTTTTTTGCTGCATTTTTCACTTAATAAACCTTTCATTTCCCCCTCTATATTTGTGCCTTCCATTCTTGCTGCAGTTAGACAGCAGTAAGTTTCAAAAATCAAACTTACAAGAAGAAGAAGAAGAAAAAAATGCAAGAAAAAGGAATAGTGTAGTTAGATCTGCTCTCCACAAGCAATAAACGTCTGCTTGGCACTGTAGAACAATTTAAGCAAAGCTAAATCCAAATGAGGGATTGGAATAGGTAAATTTCCAGAGGAGGATGCAGATTGGATCAGTGAGGAGACAGCTGTATTAAGTCACTAGTCTTGAAGATTCTTGTCTCTCTTGCATGTGTTAGCACACACTGTGAGAGCACGGTCTGTGCATGCATTTGTTTAGTGTTCCTGGCTGACCCCTTTCTACCACACACAGTGCAGGCTGGAAGAAAAAGACTATCAGAGAATTCTTCTTGTCTATTTATAATTTGAACATAAATGTTGGGAAGAACTGGTACTAGTGTATGTAGTATCAGTACTATAGTGTAGTGCCATATAAGGGCCTGGAAATGCTGAAGGTTTGTGAATGATAATTGTCCTCGTGTCCTGTCCTGCATGTCCACCTTCAGTATGTGCACCAATTCTGGAAAGGCTCTTTGAGTGAAGGGATCTCACCAAACGGTTACCATGTCTAGTTCCATATCCATAATTTCTTCCTACTGGAAACGCTCCTGTTCTTCTGTTACCATCTGAATTCTTTACAGAGATAGGAGGAGAGGTAGAACTTGTGAAATAGGAGCAAATGTCCCCATTGCCCCTCGAGGCAATTGTGTTACTCTGTATTCAAGCTTAAGGACAAATTATACTTCTTCCACCACTCTCCAGATTGTAAAGACAGCAGGAGATTGGCAGAAGGGCTGGAGGACGGAGGGAAGTTTCAGATTTGCTGGTTATGTTGCAAAGCAACTGAAGATGCCTTCAGAGAAGCAAGTTGTTGGTAGCGTGTTTCCCAAACTAGAACTTAAACATCACTGCTGCAGGCAGCACAAAAAGGAGAGCTCCCGCAGGGATGCATCTTGGGCACATGAGTACTGTGTGTGCAGAGCAAGGTTAGTGTATGGGGGACTTGTCAGACCTAAAGGAAACACACAGTTCATTTGTGCAGGATAGTCCATAAGTCTAAGTGTCACACCCAGAAATTGGTGGATTGACGTGCCATGTCATTAACAGTCATTTAAGAATGGCAAGAAAATAAAAGATTAGTAGGTATGAAAATAGATGCGTGAGCCTGGCCTGGAAGGTTACTCTAAAACTGTGGCTATGTATTAAAGTTGTCCCTTTCTATCTTGATTTCTCAGAGGAATTAAGAAAAAAATTGTCTTTCTTTTTAGAGATGACTGTGGTCTGGCTTGCATGAAAGAGGCAACTATTACATCATTAAATCCTATATATCTTTAATAAAATGTTTGAAATGCTGCCTTTTCTAGCGAATTCCTCGTGATATAGTGGAAAACTATCCAATGTTTTGAAAAAGAAAATGTGATTGCATTTTTGGGAAACAGTTTTCTGACTTAGTAGCTATAATTAGGTAACAGCAGTTACTGAGTTTTCAGCAATAGCCACAAGTTACGTAAAATACAAAATGGGAAAAAGGCTCCACAAGAATCTATATCAGTTTTGGTCAATTCATGACAGCTTCCTGTGGTTCAACAATCCAAATTTCCTGAGCTTCAGTGAAAACAGCTGCAGATAGACCACAGTAGTCTCGTTTTTTAGTTTCATTGTCAGCTAAATACATAAACATCTCATCACAGGGATTTGTCTCTCATATTGCATTGTTTGATCTTCCATCTGGCCTCTACTGGTGAGTTATACTATACACATCAGCAAAATATACCGCAGTCCAGTGTAATATAGTTGTTACTTATTACCTATCAAATGCAAAAGAGTTCAGTACATTGGTGGCTTAAGGTATTTCTGAAAGATAATCACATAGATTCATGGCTTATTGCTCTAATTCTTTTGCTTACTACCATAGTTAAGCCAGTTCCAGTGATGTGCTGGAGACCTCATTCCAATATGTGGTTACAAAGCTGTTTACTGTTGTCCTGGTTTAGACCCAGCTGGGAGCTGAGCACCACTTGCTCACCCCCCACCAGTGGGTTGGGAAGGAGAAGAGGGAGGACAAACAGGCAAACACCGGTGGGCTGAGATAAGGAGAATTTAATAGAACAAAGCAAGAGGAGAACAAACTACAGTAATAACAATGACAGTAGTGAACATGGCCATGCGCCAGAGACCAACCTTCTATAGTGGGCACTTCTATAGTTTGCCGTTACATAGTGGGCACGAAGTCAGTATGGTATCAAATAGCCCATTGGCTGGTTCAGTTGTCTATCCTGGCTGTGGCCACCTCCAGCTTCTGGTGAAAATCAACCCTGTCCTACCCAAACCCAGGACAACTATGCGTTGCTGGAAAACCGTGGCTCTTTGAGGGGTTTTTTTGACTGTGGTGAAGTAATGCTGCTCCACAAGAGGTTCCAAAACTATTTGTAAAGCTGTACAAATCTGACTTTTTAGAATTCAGATGGGTAAATTCAGAAGTCACTGTGTCTGTTCATGAAGAGGAATAATCTGAATATCCCTGGCAAAGAGGGATATTCAGATCAGCCGTGATAGCAATGTCACTAACTGTGTATAGTGGCTTAATGTGTAATGTATAAAGCATACTTATTCATCTAGTACTTGAGGAAAATACAGCAAAAATTCAGCCGCAAGCAAAGAACTCATACTTTGGGAATCAAAACATGTCAGAACCTCAGGCTTGTTGCCAGCTGCCAGCAGGATGAGGGAAAGTCAAACAGTACAGTGCAATTACCAGTGAACTGCTGCCAGTGAGATGAGATCTTGAGACCTGCAAGGCAGAGCCATAAGGATCACTAGGAGAATCATATGAAGGGATCCTAGAAGAGTTTAAACTGTTTAGGCTGTTAAAATGAACAGGGAAAGGAACAGGAGCACTGTCAACCAATAAATACAGGAAAAGAAAAACATCTCTAGAAAGAAGAGATGTTTAAGGAACAGTATTCACACAGGGATGTGTGGCCCTCAATAAGTTTACGATGGACATAAAACTATGAGAACAGTAACGTCTCCTGTGGGAATAATGGGGAAACTATTCTGATCTACTTTTGTGCTGAAACACAGTAAGTTTCTAAAAGAATACCCATAAAGCAACAATGGTCATCCTCATCCGTTTTATGTTTCTTGGCTTGCAGTAAGCTGGCTAGACTACCAAGGAAGGCAAGAAAGGATTGCCGTGGAATTTGAGGTGTTAGACACTTTTTTTTTCCTCCTAATTAACCACTGAAGATTGTGACAGTAAAAAGATTTTAAAGGCCTGTATCATGAGTCATTGCTTTTCTCTTTCTCCATTGGCAAGCCATCTATTCTGTTCCTGGCACATCTAAGATACTTCTGTGGCACTTGCTATATTACCCCCTGCTGCCCAAACCAGAATGCACCGTAGTGCAGCAGACTTGCACTAAATAACACCACCTTCCCTTATTTCAGAGGAGTACAGGTGAGTTACCCCACTGCTCCGCAAGCCTCCCCTTGACTGTATAACCTAGTACGAAATGGACAGAGATTCATGTTGAGATATCGTTCAGACACCTCCTGTGACAGCAGAACCAACACCACTGACTCAGTATAGAAAATAATTGGAGTGGAAAATTTCTTACCCACTCAGTGTTAGCCATAGCTGGGCCAGGGAGGAGGTGATGTGTAAATGTGGCAAACCAGAATAGTACCAGAATACTAAAGACGTGTAATCCTCCCAGCACTATAAGGCTGCACTACATAGACACTGAGACGGTACATTTTCCCCCCTGCTTCTTGGCTGGCAAAATGCTTGAGCAGAAGTGAGAGGGAACAAGGTAAGATATGGCCCCCACACCCTGACTTTCCACAGGGGTGGAGAGGCACAATTTTCTGGGGCTATAGTAAAAATTATACTAAATGTGTGAGTGGGAGGATAAATGAGTGAGGGGGAGGAGAGGCTGGGTAGAGAGAAGAAACAGGAAGGGTATTCTGGAGTGGTCCTTTACTCTCTCCTTAATAAACTTGCTCTAGCAGCAAGGAATAAATATGAGCCTAGGAAGTACAGATGTGTGAGGCTGCTTTTTTAGCATATACGTTACTTAGCCAAGTACTTGGTACTATTTGACAAAATTTTCATCCACTGTGGTAACCGGTATAACTCAAGTCTTCTGTCAGTAAGGCTTTCAAAACTCTACGTGACGGGCACCTCTGTTGTATTTCTAGGATCTGCTGTAACAGCCGGACTGCTTTACTTCATTTTCTTTGAATGTAACAAAGCTATTGCTTGGCGAGTATGACAATTAGCACTTAAAATGAATGACGTATATTTTGTGTCTGTAAGATGAGTTTTTGGGAAAGAACCATCTTCTCTTTCTGACAGTCTGAGCAGTGGCTTGAAAGCAGCATGGGCTTGGCTTTATCTGTGTTGCACCCCACAATTTCTTCAAGGGAGAAGTAAAACACTCTTTTTTTCCTAGTCAAAGAGGACACTTCTAAAAACCTGAACTCTTTATACTGAAATCTACAGAGATACACTGGAGCCTTTTTTAAATTATAAAACAAACATATATTTTGTATTGGGGCAAAACACTGAAAATATTTTAGGAGTCAGTCAGCAAGTTTGACTGTCTGTGGGCTCTGTTCTGGAAAGAGCAGAGAGCTAAATCCATGGTGGAAGGTGAGAATACAAATCCTGTATCTCCAAATGCTCAGAACCAAACAGAATTGGTCACTGCATAAAGGAATATCTATATAAACAGGGGTAACATTGAAACCCCCTGTTAATGTAGCAAAAAGTCTTTCTTAGCTTCTTGTTGTGGACATAGAATAGTTGACGGAAGCTGCAGTAAAGAGTGAACTTCACACACGAAAAAAAAAGAAACAAGTCCTAGTGTTCTTGAAAGAAGTCTGGAGCACACTGATGGACCTACATATTTACATAACCTCTATTGAAACAGGGAGAACTGGGGTCTAAACTGATGACAAGGTGCTTCCAGTTGCTTTTCTGTAGTTTGAGTCACTGTGCAGTCTGTCTTTTATGTCTTTCACATACATACAGGAAGCCTGGAAGGGGGTTGGAAGATGTGGGACTGTATTTGCTGAAGTGCTCTGCCTGTCTACCAGGTCCAAGGGGCCAGTCAGACAGCTCAGTTTCATCGGGGCTTCACTTTCCTCCTTCTACCAAAGCTGCATTTGGCAGACACAGACAGAAAGCAAGTGTGTCACAGCCGCCTTAAAGTGCCCACTTGCAGTGGGTGTGGAAGGTAGCTGAGCAAGACTTGGCTCTTATAGTAAATAGTATTCAGTTTTGGGTGGAACTGTGGTTCTGAGGATTTCAGATCCTGTAGATTTCCGATATTGCACACTTTTTGAGCCATCAGTAGCAGCATTTGGGCAAAAAAAAAACCCCAAAACCTAAAAAACCTTTACCCTTCCTCCTCAAGTAAACTAAAATATCCAATGCATTTTTGCACACCATGCAAATAGAAGATTTTAAAACACCAAAGGCTTTCCTCTTTTACTAGGGGCAAAGTTTTTTCCCCTGTTCTTTTTACAAGAAAACGACCCGGAAATTTTGAACCTAATGCAACTAAACTGAGAAAGGAAGGGATGATGATAATGAGGTAGAGGAAATTCCTGTAAAGGAAACAAACTCGACACAAGGCACAGCTAGAACTAACCGCAATTCTTATCATGTAGTGTGGGATGTGCAGGTATGATTTTCAGATTTTTTTCTTTTTTTTTCTTTTTATTTTAGGTTTTGCCTTCAGATTTTAGCCCTCTCTACCCCATCTGCTTGACAGGTGAGTTGGTTTTATTATCTTTGAATGGACATTTTAAAGTAAATTGGTTTTAATTGCGTGGTCAGACCTAACAGTAGTGTCTCAGTAAGTAGCTTCATTAGATTTATGTTTTGGGGGTTTTGTTGTTGTTGTATAGATACGGTGAAGCTTTTTTTTCTTCTCCTGTGTGGTTATTACTTATCTTACTCCTAGAATCAGATCATGTTTCCTTTCCATTGATGTAAGTCCAATACAAGACACAGGAATTGATCTCTTTGCTTCTGAAGTGATTTTCATCAGAAGCAGAATAGTAAATTGTAAGATTGTGGCATGCAACTCTTCATTAGACTTCAGACATTTCATGAAGCGTTGGGCAGCTCTCAATAAATTGATTTTGATTTCTTTTGCTTAAATTTTAACTAAATGCACACAAAATGCTATGAAATAGAGATGTCCTTGGGTTTTTTTTTTTTTTGGGGGGGAGAGTCCTTTAGGAATTAAAAAATAGGCAAAAAAAAATGTAGTTCTTATGTTTCTCTTTTACATTTCTTACCATGGGAAATTACGTTGAGGCCACATTAGTTTCCTCTGTATGTAAGTTACTTTCCTATTAAATGTCATCGTAAATCACTAGACTATGGATATGATAATATGGGTGTGTACATGGCAGGAGAAGGTGGCGACACTCTTGATAGGTTGTCCAGAGCAGGGTGCTTTCTTTTTCTGCCAAATACTGACCAAGATAAAATGAGTCACTGAATATATTCAGTCACTGAACCGTCTTGAGTCCACCTGCATTATAAATACACTTGAATGGTCAGGTTAAGATTATCCTGTTTCAGGTATCCCCCTCCATTGCTCCACTGGTAATCACCGTCTGCTCCCAATGTGAATTTCTGCCTTCCTGTCAAGCGCACTTGCACTTCTTAATTTTTCACCCAACCATACTTTTTAAGCACTCTAAAAATGCAAAGTTTCTGAGGTTCTGTAATATAAGTGTTACCAGTTAGCAAAAAAATAAAATTGTCAGTGGTGTATTTTCCCATGGCTAGCAGAAGGCAACAGAAAATGATGCAGATTGTTAACCAAAGCTTTAACATTCATTAGTTAACCCTCCCTTTCACACTTCCACATTGTTGATGACCTTTTGAGCTGGAAGAGGGTGTTGTTATCATGGCAGTAAACTGGAGAGCGGAGAGATTATACATCACTGGGATTATTAAATGTTTTGTGAACAGTCATTTGATGTGGTTCCACTACAGATAGTTTGCATAGAATCATAAAATCATAGAATCATCACAGAATGGTAGGGGTTGGAAGGGACCTCTAGGGATCATCCAGTCCAACCCCCCTGCCAGAGCAGGGTCACCCAGGGCAGGCCACACAGGAACAGATCCAGGCAGGTCTGGAAAGTCTCTAGAGAAGGAGACCCCACAC
>JAAGNO010000672.1:1551-36624 GCA_033439905.1 Ceryle rudis | reverse complement strand
GTCCCTCCCCCCCCCCCCCTTTTTTTTTTTTTTTTTTTTTTTGAGTTATAATTAGTTTCCCTGAGAAGCAGCAGTTTTAATGCTTGGGTAGTTTCCTGAGAAGCTGGGACTGAAAGAAGCTTCTGGGACATGACAATTATATGCCCGTGTTTTTTATTTGGTATGCTTTATTTTAGTCTTTGTCTAGTATGAAAGCTCTTGTTGACTGGCAGAAAATGGATTCAATCAGGGAAATCAGGCAATTTCAGTTTCCCTCCCCCCACAAACTAAAACATACAAAGAACTTGTATATTGACTAAAAGTAAATTGCATTTGTTTTGCTGAATTTATATGAAGTACTGGTAGGAAAAAAAATAATTAATACCCTTTCCACGCTATTGTCCAGGGCATTGACTGAATTCACATGGAATTTGTTCCTGAACTTTTCTAGAAGTTTATCTCATCAGAAAATTTTGTAATGAATGTTTGTATCAAGGTAATTTTAACAAGGAGAGACTATTTAGTTAGGGTATCTTGGAAAACAGGAAAAAAAAGCTATTGTCTTGATGACCTTGTAACCTTATTTCACCTATCCAGATTCTCTTAGCTTCAAGCTACACCGAGGCAAATCCAGAGTTTCCATCACTTTCGGGAGATGGCAACTGGCTTTTCTCCAAGAAAGACTGTAGCAGCTAGAAATGCAAAAGCCCTCATAGGTTCCTTAGTCCATCCCTCTTGCTCTTTTTTCTTCTTCTTTTTTTTTTTTCTTTCCCCCAGCATATTTAAGTATATGCCAGTAGATGAGCTTTTCCACTTGTAAATAATACTTCAATTCAAATAAGGGATTGGTAGCCTTTTGCAAGAGACAGGTAAAACTAGCATGGGCAAAGTCAGTAATATAATTTGTTTATATAGATTCAGTGGAACTAAAAGGAGAGAGAAGAAAATTCCTTCACCATTTCATATTCGTTACTTGTCAAGTTGTATATGCTGTCAGTAAAGCTGTGCATTTGATGACCAGGGATGATGTGGCCCCAAAAGGCTATTGGTAGGGAAAAGGAGACAGGGTGTCTGTCACTCTGGCTTGGAGGAAATGTGCTACATAGTTTTCATTTTTTGCATGCATGATTAAAATTTAAAGGAAAAAATCTTGGCTCTAGCAGTGGGAACCACACAGATGTGAACTGAATGGAAAGCTGACTATTTTTTTTGCCTGTATGTCACTTCCTGTGACCTGAAGGATAGATTTGTCTCAGAGTTTTCTGCAGCACAGGCAAAGACATTAATTACCATTTCAGAAATAATGGAAGAAAAGTACCATGTCCAGTGTTTCACGGTGTGCTTTCTGTGCATTACTTTAAGTAGGTTTAGCAGCTTTCCAAAACAGATCTGTTGGAGATTTTTTCCCTTCCTTCCTTTGAAGCTGAGGTTCCAAAGCACGCTCCCAAACTGATCTATGTAACCTCAAAAAGACAGGTAAGGCATGTATGCAAACCAAGAGCCTTGTGTATCACATGGAGGAAAGCAAATGTGAACCATGTGTGCATTTATATACCCCATTTGGTGATGGGATTCATACGCAACATCTTCCTCTGCTGTCATGGGATTCCATACACATGTATGTATAGCCAGACATATTTCTGTTGTGTGATCAAACATACATCAACTATCTATGTATTTCCTGGGGTGGGATTCTCCTAGGCCCTGCCAGCTGTGGTGGATGCATGCTAGAGGGTATTTCCATGGCTGTCAGCCCCTGCTGTGTTGATAGGCTTCTACTCTATCCATGTAACTGTCATTTTCACTCTCACACACTTTGCAGGTATCAGCAGGCATCAGCTTGCCTCCAACAAAGACCTTCCAGCTCCTCCACACGGGTGCCGTCCATTCTGCAGCTCAGATCAACAGATGTAGAAAGTCTCAGCCTGAAAAGCCAGGCACTTCACATGGTGCCTTAACATGAGGTTACCAGGGTGAATCAACTAGAGTTTCACTTCCAAAGAACTACATCCAAATTTTGGGTTTGGTCACAGAGGGAATTATGTCTGAAGATCTTTTAATCCCTTGGGAAGCTTGCCAGTCCCCAGGGATATCACTGCTTCTTCATGCCCTCAACCCAGGCCCGGGTCATTCTCTCTCAAGTTCAGGGACTTTTATGGATTTGTTTGTATGTTTGCTTTCTTCTTAAGTGGGACTATTTTCCAGTTTAATTTTGAGTTGTTTGTGAAAGGTGTCTGGTTTCAGAAGGTTGCTGTGAGTTTTTTTGGTGCAGAAAGAGTTGAACATCCTTCCTTCTGGTTAAAAGGTGCATAGCACCAGAAAATGTATCTGGGAGAAGGAGTAAGGTGTGCAGAGAAGAATAGGGAGCATGAGCAGCCTAAACCATAGTTGTCATAAGACATTCAGAAGAGTTTCCAAATTGAATTTTTTTATTTTGCGTTTTATGTGAATTATCACATTTTTTTTCCTAATGGAAGGAAGGAGGAAAGTATCTGGCATTGTGGGCCAGAGCTGATGTAGATACCTTTTTGCTTGCTTTTGCATATTTCCCATGCTCAGAAGTACAATTATGCTTTGAAAGAGGAGTTTATTCAGAAATGTAAGGAATGACAAATGCATCAGCCCCTGCCTGCACCTTTACAATTCAGTTCTGGACTCATTTATGATATATCAGGAAGATACTTTTGTTCTGCTCCAGTAGCAGCACTCGGTTTCAATGTTACTGGCTCATTAGGAAATTAGATGATTTGTCTAAAGCTTTAGGCAAGGGACACATTTTTTAAACAGGCATGGAGTGTTCAAGTGATGCCAGCAATAACAATCTGTAAATTACAGATGAGGTGCACTGAGCAAGCAGTGTGTTATCTCCTGAATGTTTAAAATTTTGCACATTTTGGCAACTTCTTTAAAGAAGGCAGGGGCTGGACTGTCAGCATTGATTTTAGTTTTGCAGTGCTATGGCTTTCTATTTATAATGGACATGAAAGAGGTCCTGAAGGCAGCATTTCTTGTACAGTGAATTAAAAATTCCCTCACATCTTCAGTGTTTGCTTTAATTTAAATATTTGTCATGGTTAATGAAAGGTAGCCTGAGAAAGAAGGAGCAGAGCAAGTTTCCCAGGTCCTGTCAGTTTACTTGTGTCTTTTTTCTATTTGCGGTCAAAAATACAGCCCTGGATGAATGGCTCTGATGCTCTGTGGATAGCAAAGTGGGTAGCATCCCGCCTACCTTCAATACTCTGATTCTGTGCAGAGACAGTTTCCTGATGTTATCCTGAAGCAGAGCAGCAGACAGTGCCCAGCATGCAGAAAGATGCAGGGCAGAGCTCTGGCCATGCTTCCAGCTACAGAACTGCCCAGTGCTTCCTGGTGCAGGAACTGTGGTGTTGCAACTAGAAACCAGGCAAGCTCAAATCATGTAATTAGCATCATAGGCTTCTCTTATTTACTTCACAATGTATACCTTTGGGCAACATTCAGACTCTCCAGTGCCTGCTAATTAATTTTTCTTATACATTACCGAGATTTGGATTGGCACCGAAGCCCAGAAGGGAAGAATCCAGCTGTCAAAAAGTGAATGTCTATAATGAGTGTAAGGTGTGAATGGAAACCATAGTTGTCACACAGCAGCTATGACATAAAAGGTGCTATTGCTTCCATACTCTTTCCCATAAGGGAGAGAGATATTTTGGGAGGGCATATGATGTGATTATGGGAGACAGCTACATGGAAACTGTCATTGAATGCTCCATGCGCTAAAACGAGGTAGTGTGCAGGAACAAGACTGTTAGAAATATTAAGACTGTTAGAAATATAAATATTAAGTTCACAGATGAATAACAAAAATATGTAAGCATTAATTAAACATGGCTGGCTAGCCTGTGCAGCATTGTCCACTTGAGGAATACGGGATTCAGAGTGGGAAGCCTAGGTTTTCTTCCTGGCCCTGAAACTAGTTTTCTCTAAAACCTCAGCAAGTTGTCTTTTCCACTGATTTTATACTTTCTGGAACAGCAACATGTGCCACAGTTTCTTCATCTCTAAAATGCTGTTGTTTGCTAACATAATCCCCAGACCATTGCCAGATATTCATTATCAGTTATATTAGGACCCTGCAGTGAATAGCTATGGAAGTCCGAGATATTAATTAAGCGAGACTGGTTTTAGGCTCCTGACCCTTTGCTGTGTGATGCCAGACTTTGCAGCCCTGTGTAGAGACCCGATTTCCTTTACTGTCTGGGACTTCTCCCACCAGCATCAGTCAAACCCCAGTGCTCAGCGCTTGCCTGCTTGCTGCAGTGTCACCCCGGCTGTTACCCCAGAACTCCCAGGCAAGTGCTCCTGCCTGTGCACTCATGCCTAGTGCCAGGTTCCCGCTGGCAGTGGCAGCTGTTGAACTGGCTTGATAATGAACCCTAGGGCAGCCACTCTGTAATAAATTCATCTTTATGCAGTCCGATGACCATAAAGAGCAATCCTAATGTGTAGCATCTCTCTCTTCATAACAGCGCAGCACCATGGGTGCCTGTATTTCAGGAAACCTTCATGCTCCCTGTGGTCAGTACATATGGTAAGCTCTACCCAGTTGCTCTTGCAACATCCTATTTGCCCTGTGATGCTTCAGGTAATCTGTGATATCTTCAGACATGCTCTTGAAAAGGTTCAAGGGAAGTAAGTAAATCTGTACTTTAAATAAGTTGCATTACTGAAAATGACTTGAACAATGAAGAAAAAGACAAGAGAGTGCACATGACTAGTAGTTGGCAAAGGACAAAAAATAGGAGACTGATGTAGAGCTCATTGAGCACCTGAGAATTCTCTGGCTGTGTTGAGCAAAGGCCTGTACTGCTCACGAAACTGTGTGAGCCCTAGCAAAGCAGGCACAGAAACCAGCACCTCAAATCTTGCAACCAGTGGAGTTGCAGAGAGGTGGTGATGGTCATTTGCATGACTGACTTTTTTTCAGTCCCCATGGTGTAACTGCAGAAATACCAAGCTGTGGTCTCCAGACCTGCACTGGAAATACAGTGACAGCCCTTCCCTGGGATGCAGTGGGCGGTGTGGGGGCTGCCTCCTGCTCCTTTTTAGAAAGAGAACATCTCTACAGCTCCCCATAACACCTTCTGCAGAATGACAACCAACATATGACTTGGGTTTGAAATCCTTGCAGCTGATGGAAAAACAATTAAGACCTCATTAAAATTCTATGGAGAGAGCCAAGAAAAGGAAGATAATGTCAGAGGAAAGGTGATACGTAGGACAGTATGGAGAATTCTCTTAAGTTAAGCCTGTCGTTAGGCAGGAGGACAGAAGGTGCTAATTGTACAGTGTATTTCATTCATCCCACAAAGAATAATTAACACTTTCCCTTCTGCCTTCCCCTTCACTGAAATGAATGAATTCAATACATATGATCTCTTATTAAAACAGGAGTTGGCATATCCTGGATCCTTATGTGCTGAAGAATTTTACTGATGGGTTTCTTCACCTGCTGACTGTTGAACTGTGTTCATTATTAATCATGTGAGGGAGTGCCAATTTCATTAATCTCTTTGTGTGTCGTCTTCTGTTGCTGTTACAGAAATTATTGACCCAAGATGGGAAGCATTAGAACAAGCATTGGAACTAGCTTTCAGGTAAGCATATGCTTAAATATTGTCCTAAGTAGGGAAGGACTGACCAGAGATTGCTCCTACCCTGGGAGTGTGCGTAGACATGCTGGCAAACAAGAACTGCTTGGTCCCATGTGGGCTGCCAGCAGCCTGGCAGGGTGCTGAGGCTATTTTGTTAAGTTTTATTTCCAGGCTGATCCAGCTGTTGACAGAGAAATCAAAGCTCTTGCAACATGTGGATTCTGACCTGCCTTAATGCCCTCATCACTATCGGCCCTAAGCAATATTATCGTGACATGAAGACAGCTTCTTTGCAAAGCAAGTATTACCCTCACCAGGTCCAGTTTGAGGTTTGCACATGGCTTCCTGGCCTCCTACTGTCATGAAATAGAATTAGACTTCACTTCCTTTTAAACTAGAGAAGTTGTCATTGTGTGTTACTACACAGCTGATGCTCTCTACTCCAGTGGTGACTACACCTCAAGGCTGGAATGAAGTGATCCATGTCCATTCAGCCTTCCTATTTCACAGAATTAGTTCAGATTAATTAGCTAAAGATTAGAAAGCAGTCTGACATTCCTGTCTGAAAATGCTGTTTCTAAGTATAACAATGATGATACTTTACACCCTCTGATACTTTTGCAGGACTCTGTAAGAGACACTATGCATGTACAAGCAGGTGTGCTTCATGTTATCTGAAGTTCTTCATCCCAATTCATGCCAGAGACATCCCAATGAACTTCTCTTTCCCTGTCACCCCGTCTAGGCATCTTCAAATTTTTGGGAAGTTTGCCTTAGGACAGCTGTGGAGCAAATGAGGAAGCCACATAGTTACACAGCCGCTCCACTGCCCTGCTACCCCACTGTGCATTACACCAGTGTGGCTGAAGGGATCCACACAGTAGATTTGCTTCTTGTTGGCACTTTGGGCATACAAGAGGAGGCTGCTACAAAATGTCAGCTTATTTTTACTGTTATAGACACCTGCTACCATTTCTATAGCATCCGGGCTCTGAAAGTCCTGAGCCAAACTCCTTCCAAATATTTTCATGGGCTCTTGAGACAAAGGTGTAAGATGCTCTTGTATCTCTGTCCTTTGACACAACCTAAGACAGCAGAATCCTGTCCTCAGTCCCACTGTTTTGATCAAGGTGCAATCAGCCTTAGCTGCTGGCAGCCAGGGAACATCTGTACACCCACACCTCACATGGTTTGTCCTGTTCAGTTTCCATATGACCCCTTCTGACCCACTATTGCATCCAGTCCAAGCTGGCACACAAGTAATCTCTGAAGGAAATTGGGCTTGAAGGAGAAATAAAAGTGTTCAGGGGCTAAAAAAAATAAATTGTCACATTTCTTAATGAACCGAGAATATTCCCAACCTAAGCACAATGAGCTGTATGTGAAGACACCTAGGAAGGCTCATCTTTGGGCCAGTCTACCTGTGCCTACATAGTCATTACTTGGACTTTGTCCTATTTATCTTCATTTATAGACTCCTCACCATCCATCCGTGAAGCTTATGTTCCTCTGAATGAACCAGGAGGCTAAAAGGTAACCAAACACAATAAAGGGGCGGGGGGAAGTAGGGACGGAGATTCCTTTGGTGCTTTGTTGAAAGCTAAAATGAATGTTGTTGCTGATGGTGAGAATAATTGGTGTACCTGTAGGCCCAGAGGGGTGTGTGTGAAGTATGAGTAGGTGGGGTGTTGAGGGGTAAAAGCATGCGGGCTGCTACTGTAGGAAATACTGTCCAGTGGTGAATAAATTCTATTCTGTTGGAGTCAGGGAGCTGTCAGCTTATGGGGTCAGGAAAGCTTGCAGATAGAGTTCATCATCTTACAGGTCTCCAGATATTCATTCAGTGTGATAGAAACAGCTGGAGAAGTTCCCAGGCAGATGAGGAGCAATCCCAATCTCTCTGACTGGCTGGAGTGCCTGTCTTGGTTTCATTCCTTTGTAAATTGAAACAGAGATAAAATCTATGAAGCCCAAACCTGCAGATTAATGATACCAAAAATAGCCTTTTCCCTTCTGCTGGAAAGGTAGGTCATAGCATTACAAAAGGTTATTGTGATTTTTGACACAATTGCTATGTGGCAACCAAGAGGTGTTTCTGCAAGAGCTCAGTTTCCAATGTAGGGGAGGGAAGATCTCTGTTGGTTTAGGGGCAGACTACCATCCTCCAAAGTTTTGGTTGTATCAATGATTTTCACATGCCTAGCAGAAAAAAATTCTCATGCTAGGCACCCAAATCCAGAGGCCTCTTTTAAACCTTGGTGTTTTTTTTCTGGTTGAAGTGGAAGAAATATTTCTAACATGCAGTCCATTCTTACAGGCATTAACTTAGAAGTTAATCATAGTTCTGGCCCCAGATGGTTACGGTGCATCTGCTTCTCCATCTGTGGGAGTCTTAAAGGATACTTGATAGCCATCCAAGTAAGTGCTTAAAAAATGTATAATATAAAGGCAAAATAACAAGATTGCATAATTCAGAACAATCCCAGTGGAAACTGGAGGTGGAATAAGACGATGCAACAAGGGTTTCAAGCCCTCAGCTGTGCCCTATAGATTTCACCTGAAATACAGATTATTGTAAGCAAAATATTTTTCAGTCATATTATATTATGTTATATTATCTATTATACTGCATTGAAACTTGATGTGGCTGTAAGTCAGTAATTGGTTTCAAAACAGCCAGCACTCTTTTCCATACCAGAAGCCCTTGATAAGTCAAGAAGAATGGTGCAAACTATTTACAGTCTCCTTCTGTCCTCCCTGTAATCCCAAGCAAGATAAATATAGAAATCTCTAGGGTTGATATGTGAGATGCTGTATTGATGAGCAAATGTGGAACAGACCTCACTCAAAACATCATTAGATCAACTGGTGAATTAAGATGGAGATGGAGCTAATTGAAATTCTTTGGGGGCGGGGGGAAGGCTGCTGTCTGTCTTTCAGACTTGTAGAGAGGCCAATAACAAGGAGGTCTGAGAAGTGGGAAGTTTCAAAGGATAGGAAGCTAGACTCAAAGCTCAGTGAAGCCAAAAAAAATTCCCCATGGTGCATGAATGTTGCATGTGTTATGAGACTTTTTTTTTTAGGACAGCTATCTCAAATAGAGACACAGAAGAATACCACTAAACCTCAGTTTTGTTCTGCATTAAGGCTATGGTGGATAAGAGGGAGGAAGCAGTTGCTTTTCTTCTCAAGGTGAATATGATGATAAAGTTAATTACTGGATCATTCCACAGAGTCATATCCAAGAGGACAGAGAAGTCAATACTGGTCTCTACATTCATCTGGAAGAGATGAAGAACATAGGGAGCCAGTACACTATACCTGCCATGATCAAGCAGAAAAAGAATAGAGGGAAATGGGCATCACCCCCTGGGCTCATCCTCACCACATCTGCTCAGGAGAGGAAAGCCATCAGTGACAGTCAGCAAGCTGCATGTCTGTCATGGACACAACATGTTCCCTCTCTTCTAGAACAAGCTGTGAGCACAAAGTATTGCGGTGTAAGTAAAACCTTTAATGAAGGTTGAACTTTACAGTTATACATATTAAGGCCTTATAGTAATAATTTGCAAACAGGAATCATGTGTTTTGCTTTGTTGTTATAATAATTAGCAGTACTCAGGAGCTGTTGTACCATCACAGGAACTCACTGCTGCAGCCTGGAAAACCCTCTCTTTCTGATAAGACTCAAAGAAGGATGGCTAACCACGTATATGGTTATGTATGGAACATATATGTAGCCATGTCTATGATCACTGGGAAAATAATAGGGCAGAAGTCCATTGAGAAACAGGAGAAATAGGTATATGGAAATCAGCAAATAGTAATATGCTACCCTAGTAATAAATACCAGGGTATGTGACACCACTGAGGACAAAATGTTGGTGAAAAATATGTGCATAGCACTATGAGAAACCCTAAGGGCTCAGCGTCTGTATTTGCAATGCTCTTTACAATTACTAATGCCACAGTCAACAATTCCATATTAAAATTGGTATTTGTTGTTTAACACGTTGCTGAGAACTGATGTATGATTTCATTCCAACTTCCAGATGAATTTCAATTATTCTGGCAGTTATTAATTGTGTAAACTGACACACAGGAGTTTATCTCACAATATCCATTCCGTTTTTTTTTTAATGGCTGCTGCTTTATTAGACCATAACTGCTCTAGGATTGCCCTTACTTGCCAATACTTACAATTAAAAACAAGTTTTAATATATTTGTTGGCTTAAATGTAAGATTGGGGGCAGGGGTTGTTTCATTTGTGATTTGGGTTTTTTTTTTCTCTTCATCTTCCTGAGTTTTTCTATTAACTTCTAATCCTGTTGCTCCAAATTTGTGGTATGTTGATCTGTTTCATATGAAAGGAATAATAGCAGTTTTCCCTGAATAAACAATACTTGGTGACATGTCTTCTATTTAGGCAAGAAGGAAGAATCCAAGCAGGCGTAGTGCTCCCCAGGGAGGGGGAGAAGTGACACCAGTGCAACATCATAGCACTGCTATATGTATCTCAGTCTAGTGCGGCTGGGGGACAGGAAGACTTTGGCCTTTGCTAGCACTATGTATCCTCCTCCCTCAAATCTCTCTTTTTTTAATTTTTTTTTTTTTCCCATAGGGATGCCTCTACTGGGGAGAGCAGCAGTCAGAGCCAAAATCGATATCAGGAACCAAGGAAACTACAGGAAAAGAGGTATTTCTAGTCTGCCTCCTTCAGGGTAAGAAGATAAGGATTAACTGCCCAAGTCAAGGTCAGTTGCTTTCTAAAATAACATTAGAGGCATAATCTGTGGGTTAGAAAAAGATCTATTTAAGCAAAGGGCATACAAACAAATGGAATACCTTCACAGTGGCTATTAGAAAGTTTCAAACTATCAAAGCAATAACAATCTAGAGCCAGTCAGAGAAATGGGAGGGAGGAAGAAAGCTACATGGGTTTAAAGCGAAGCTGGAGCAGACAATCTAAAATCTTTCTGGATGCTGTGCCTCTGATAGAGCCTGGACTCAATAGCTTGCTCACACTGCTACATGAAGGTTCCCCTGCAGCGTGATGGCACTTGTGCAGTTTCCCACCATCCTGTTTGGTCTTGTGATCACAATGTCTGGCAGAAAGGATTACCTAGATCCTACCTTGCAAGGATCTTGGGCCTTTCCAAAGGGCTCTGATTTGTCCTGGTTAAGAGCAGACTGAATTTATAGTCAGCCCAAGCTGAGGCTGGCCATCAGATGCCAGAGATCTTCAGTTTCAAAGCACCCTTTGGAGTACTCTGGGATGTAGAGCATGGACCGAGTCTATGACCCCCAGTCCTTCATGAGCTTTGCAGAGGTTAGTTATGGTGAGCTGATGGTCAGCTCTGAAGGGTTAAGATGTGCTTGGGGATATGGCTTAGTGGTCGACTTGGTAGAGTAGGGTTAATGGTTGGACTTGATGATACTAAAGGTCTTTTCTAACATAGACAATTCTATGGTTCTATGTATTGGGTCCTGCTGATTTCCATGTACTTTTCAGTCTAAAGACTCTGAACTTACAGGGTTTAGCAAAGCACAAAAATGGCCTTGGGCTTGGATGAAATGTGAAAACCTTCAGACTAGATTTCTTCAGTGCTGTATGTCACTTTACCACCATGACTCCATTCAGCCACCAGCCAAAAATTCTGTGGGGAACAGGATCTTGATTCAATGCAGATTGGCGGGTGATTCCCTTATGGTCTGGGGTGAGCTGAGGCTTTGATCACAAAACCTCACAGACTGGAACTGTGAGAAGAAAGAGGGAGAACGTACAATGTTCCTTCAAAAGGTTGCAGTGTTTCCCTAATATCTATTCCCTGGAGCCATGTGAAAATCTTGCTAAGCCACCTAAATGCTTTCCAGAGCTTTTGCTGCATGGAAGCATACTCAAGGCTGTAATGCAGGCCAAAATTGTTATTACCAATAATAATGAGCTGATTGATTACTGCCATCCATTCCTGGCTGCTAGAAATGACAAAGAAAAATACTTCAATTATTTTTCTAATGACAGGACAGAAAATAAATAAACCCTGCCATTCTGAGACCAAATTATGCATTAGGCTAGTTCTGAGAACTAAAGAGTGGAAAAATCTACTTTCAGACACTGAAAAATTATTTAAAGAATATGAAGTCACCATGTAAAATTGAATAACTAAGTGAACATAATTTTAGTGGCTCAGAGATACAGAACAATCCTATGATATAGTGACTAGTAGCAGCCCTTTGGGTAGGTACTGCTTATCTCACAGCATATTGATGTCTCCACTAAGCCTGAACTTCTTAGATATGACACTTCAATTTCAGAGTAGATTACTGCAGTAGCTTTTTACCTCAGGACATACAAACTCCATCCTACTAACTTCACCATAGATAAATTTTCATGATACATATGAATTCCCTATTGTGTATATCAAAAACGTATCATGACTGGAGTGTCAATAAGCAGAATGTGAGAATGTTGTGTAATTCTTCCATACTGATGGGCATGCTTTTCTTTCCTCACATTTATATATACATTTTATAAGGGCATGAAACTTGTTAATAGTCTCATACTATGCTGAAAGACAAGACAACGTGAGAATATTTGTACTTTTTGATCTAATGTGATGCAGAATAGTCTTTCAGTCTTGAATAGGGCCATACTCTTTTGCCTTGAGCCGAGGCAGACCCAACAAAGGAACATTGTCACTGCAGAAAGTGATTCCCACCAGCATGAGCTGCCTAGGAAACTTTCCTCAGGCTGAAGAAAAGTGTACAGAGAGAGCAAGAGAGAAAAGTGTGAATTTTAAATGCCTGGAGGAAAAAAACTATTAGGAAAACTGTATGCCCTCTTCTGCTGAAGGCTTATCTGACCTGAGCCTTCTGTCTTGAGGAGCTTTGGATCCTGCTACCTAAAATAACTGGTCATGTCAGTCTGTTTCAGAAAAGCTTGCCTAGTTGTAGAGCACTGCTAATTTCCTGACTTCTTTAAAGAATGACAAAGGCTCCATTTCAACATGGAACTCATTCACTGGTCAAGGTAGCAAAGTGAGCGTGGCTCCAATGAGGGATGAAGGAAAACTGTGAGTCATGAATGAGGATGGTAGCAAGGAGGAACCCGGTCATCTTCACCGACTGTTTTAGAGAGAGAGTAGTCTGAGGATGGAGAATGTGAGGAGACTTGGAAGCAGCAAAAGAAACTAGCCTGTGTATAAATTTGAATCTAGGTTCTTCCGAGAGGAACACAGTGACAGGACAAAAGGCAGCAAGCACAGGTTGCAATGTGGCAAATTCTTTGTTTTCAGGACTTTTTTTCTCACTGGGAGGACAGTGCAGCACTGGAATTGATGCCCAGAGATTCTGCGGGATCTCCAACCTTGGAGATACTCAAATCTTGACTGGATGGAGCCCTGAACAAACATGACATCAGCAGGCCTTATTCTGGGCAAGTGATTTTCCCAAATAACCTTCAGAGGTCCCTTTTAGCCTCATAATAATTTAGAATTATTCTTCAGTTCTGAGTCAGATCCTACAGCTGGCAATGGAAGGACCTTGGCTATAATGCTTGAGGATGGGTCAGTGTAAGTCTCTGCCTTATAATTAGACTGGAGTCACTGATGAATTCTGTGTATTTCATGGCCATATGACAAATTTTATGGGGAGCCTGACAGCTACAATTTTTTTGACTCTGCAAGGGAAGAAATTATTTGCTGACTCATATCACTAATAAATGTTGGCATTTATCCTATCCAGCACTGTCAGCTGATCCCTTTGAGCTTTTTGTCATGCTTTGGACCAGGGCAACGGATTATTTCCCTGGAAAATGCCTTTTCCATGCATGCTCTGACCCAAACTTTCAAAGCCTCCAGTTCCCCAGCTGAGACTTGGTCTGCAGGGAAAAATCTTCAAGCAAATGGCAATTGGATGGATCAAAGCAAATGTTCTGGGCTACACCCTGCTCTTGAGGGATGCTCTGTGGACAAATGTGTTGTTTCTTCATTGCAATGGTAATGCTCTAGGTTGGTGTGGATGAGTTGACAGATTGCTCTTTACATCAATATTCTCCGCTGGAAAGCAAAATTCAAGGAACAGCTCTGGTATTTTATTTGGTTTATGTGTGAACATGGTCACTGATGACCATAATTCATACTATGGTATGACTGGCATTCTGGTAGGTCACACAGCATTCTGAAATGGAGAGTGAAAACTTTAAGTATCAAGCTTAGCTGTATATGTGTTTTGTTAACCACATGAGGTGTCTGTAACAGCTTTTTATAACTGGACAATTAGAAGTGGACTTCTCACTATCTAGCTGGACAAACACCACTAACAAAAGGGCAGATGTTATTTCAATTTGGACAAAAATCCCTCTTTGTCACATTTCAAATACAGAATTTCATGGAGGTGGTGTTCTTTGGATTTTCATAGCATAAAAAGGAGGTTGGAGGCACCAGCAGCAGTACATGAGAGTGCTGCAGCAGGGCCTTGTATGTTTGTGCCCCAGAAACATTTTCTTGTCTTGACACGAGTGAGTGCATATGTGTGCACTGTATGCAGACTGTTTTGTTTGATCACTCCTGTCATGCACAGCCTGGCAGAGACGTGGTGTTTCCTACACGAACTGCTGTCTCTTCCCAGCTCATGAGTGAAAGGCTAAACATTAAGCAGATACTAACAAAATTCCAGTTCTGCAATGCATTTTAACTTTCAGCAGTTTGTATTCTGCCATTCTCTCTTAAGGGAAAAAAGCAACATAATTGATATGGGATAAATTTTGTTCAATGTATTCTGTTTCCTTCCATTATTGTATTCATCAGAGGAACTACTTAGAGAGAAGGCTTTTCACACTATTGTATATTGTCCAAGTTTTTTTTAATTGGTATGGGGATTTTTTTTTTTAATTTGCTTTTAAGAAGGCACTATTTTAGAAGTTACTTTTTCAGAAGTCATTGGATTTCAGCCATTTCAGATACATGGTTAGAAGGGAGGAGACAGTAAAACCTAAAAAAGATGATTATTTTTCCCATTACCAGCAGGAACATCCTCATCTGAGACCCATTAGAGAGGTAACTGCCTACATTAATAAAATAAACCAATATATAATCACTACCAGTCTTAATGCTTGGGCTGAATGACCTAATTTAGTAACTCATTTATGCTGTGTTTTAGTAGTGTGGCCTCTCTCGTGTTAGCTGAGTAAATAGAACAGATGCAGATGATTGCCAGAGGTTTAGAGTCTCATAAACTTGTCTCTACAGACTAGCTTGAATGTGCCTTAAATTCACTGGTCTTCACTTACTGGACTCAAGCTTCAAAGCAAGCATGAAAGCTAGGAATGCAATATTTATACTTAAAGATTCAGTTGTTGTAACTCAGATCAGTCAAACAGCAAAAATGAGCTACAGTGAGAAACAAGAGTAGCACGTGAAGCACTTCTTTTATTAATTTTCCAGTGGCTTTACTGAACCTGTCTTTCTTTAGTGTCCGAGACATGATGAAGAGAGTTATCTTGCTATCTTTGCAGAGGCTTTTTTTTTGTCCCTTACAGGTCTAATTACCTAATTGAGGGACAACTAGTTTAGAGATGAACAGGAATTTTGCTTTGTGGTGTTTCTTTCTGTAGTTCTCTCTCAGATTTCTGTATTTTTTCTGTTTGTGAGAATCCATCTCCAGTGAAAGGCACTTGTGTGCTCTGGAGTGCATCTGCTGAGGATGATGAGCAATAGCAAATAAAAGCAAATCCCTGAGAAAATCCAGTAGCTAATCCAGTTCTCCAAAAACAACCAATGGGAGTTAATAAGGCAAAGCATGTCACCCTTCAGCCTCTGTACCAGGATGGTTCTCATGTCAAGGCATGTAACTTGTGTCTTGAGCAAGCGCCTGAGTATGCCTGACAGCTGGTCCAGCTTCACAGTGAAGCGACTGGGCATAGGTCTCCAGCAACTTGGAGGTCAGCACAGCACCTGTGTGAAAGGTAGCTGGGACCCTGGGAGAGGCAGAGACACTGCAGCATCCTTCTATGCCTGACAGCAGTCAGAAAATTAACAAGGGGAGTGGAACCCACCAAAGGTGACTGCTGTCACCACTGCTCAGCATCAGCTCTTTGCCAGTGGAAGAAATGATGACATCTGTCTCAAGACTTGTCTTTTTAATACCAGCAATATAATTGCTTCCTCTTCCATAATGGATTCATTCAAAGCCATAACATTCAGCTGGTTTTCCATGAGAACATTATTTTTTTGAGAATGAACTCAGTTTTTCCAGTTGCCTTCTTGATTAGTCTAATGAATTTTCCTCCTTCTCTTCCCATCATCAAATACACTTTACCGGATGATGGGCATGCTCTTCTCTGAAGGAAAAATAATTCTCCTCTGGCACAGAAAAGGTTTTAAATGAAGATCTAAAAATGTTTCTGGTGTTCTAGGGTTTCTCAATATTTCATATAGTAAGTTTGAAACATTCGAAGTGACAGAAACTGCTGCATACCCACCCTCTGATCCCTGATGTTATTGATTTGATGTATCCTAAATGGGCATGCAAGATCGTAACTTTTTTTCACCCAAAATGTATCTCAAGTATTCAAAAATCTCATTCCTAAACTTCTGCTTCTGGCCAGATCAGAAGGTTTGCTGAAAGATGCCAAGTATGAAGTTTAAAACAAATAAATAAATACTTGTATCTTTTTAATTGCTTCCTGTTTTCTGAACTTTCATGGTTCATATTTTCAATTTAATTCTTTCCGGCTTTTGGAGAAAGAACATTTCATTCCTGCCTTGTTGTCCAACTAACCAAACAGCTAGCTTAAGGAGTTTAAAAAACAAGTGCACAACTGATAGAACTTTCCTCTATAGGATATATCTACCTACAGCCAGGCCTGAGCATGGAGTCTAGATCCTATACTTAATTCTCTACATCCAAGCTAATACCAACTAGTCACTGTACAGGCACATTGGCAGATCTTCATCTGTACTTACCTAATGCAAATCTTTTCCTCCCTGTCGTTCTGCACAGCATCTCCTGTGATCACTCATGAGACACTGTGGTACCCAGTTGCTGCTTTTTGCCCACTCCTTCTGCAAGGCTCCGTTATTCTGTCTTGACATTTCATGGCGAAAGGACTGTCAGAGATAACTTCCAAGCTTCACATATGAGACATGAATCATGTTACTTTTTACCTCTCCTGCTTAATACAAGTCACATATTTCAATTTTTTAGATTTATTGTTTGCTCTTGCTAGAAACTGAGGATGTCAATGCAGACTTCCTTGCTCCTCAGACCTGAATACCCAAAGACATGGCCAAGTTTTAACCAAGTGTTCCTTAAAAAACAACTCAACATGAGAAATCTTCCTGCAAATCCATGTAATCACCCCTAACCATCCACCGCAGACTACAAACAGCCACAGACAGGATTCTATACAGTTAATTTCAAGTAACTCATTTTCTCTCATCTCTGCACAAATTCCTGTCATGTTGCATTACATATAAACAACTCAGAAACTTAATGACATGCCTTTTAGTCAAAAAACAGTATGGCTTTTTAGTCTGAGCAGATTAATTGCAGTTTGTAACAATATAAAGTGGTCCAGTTTGATTAGAGTGTCTATTGTTCCTTGGGATAAAATATTTTATGCGAATGTAAAGCCAAGTCTTCTGCTAGCACAACTTTATTGACTTCTGTGGAAAAATCAAATACTCATATAAAGGCCGTAGTGAATAATTGTTTGCATGCTGTTCTAGTAAATAAATTTTCTAAGCTTCTGTAAATTAGATGTGCCAGATCAGATTCCAGACCCTATGGAAATTACATTGTCAATGAAGTGAGGCAATAGGAATATTTTGCTTTGGATGAGACATTTCTGAATGAATCTTTTAGCACTTCATGGGTCTGAAGGGGTTTCCTACTTCTATTTTTTTCCACTGTCTCCTTTTTCCCTGTCTCCTTTCCGATATACTGCTCTTAAAACCTGCTTGCCATTCTCTTTAGTTTTGTTCCTATGCACCTGAGTTATTTTTCTCTTCTTGCTGTAGGCATTGCTCTGGTGTTTTGTAGCAATCCTGTAGACCCAAGCCCAGAATCCCAGAAGCCCTGCAACACAAATTCTGCTAGCTACCGACAGGATTAGTGTGAGGAACTTCTAAGAAACATCTCTGAATGCATCCCTCACTGAGCAATGTCTCCCTCAACACTTTAGGATAGGATTTTCCTCTTTCTTTCTTTATTTTTTTTTTTTTTTTTTTTGTCTCCAACTCCTCTCATTTTTTAAAGCACAACATTGCGGGAAAGACATTCATATGGATAACTGATGCATAGTTTGCTTGGGTTTTATCTGGGGGTGCAATCTCTCTGAGGCAACTACACTGCCTATAATACAGAGCTGCCTGTCTCAGTCTCTTCCTTTGAAACATTTTTGGTATGCTTGTCTGTTGTTTTGTATAAAATGAGTTTTGTTTTGTTTATTTTTCCAGTTTTCAGAATGCCATGATTGGGGGTGATCACTGCTCAGACAGGTCAGAAGTTGTTTGTGGTGTTTTGAATACATGCAACTGCACCAGAGGGGGTTGAAACTTTTTTTACAAGTGTGTGCTTGCCAATGCAATTCCACCCTGTCCATGATGCTGGGCTAAAAATGAAGGTCACAAATATTCTACAGAAACTGTCAATGCCTGTCTGGTTTAGCTCCTGTTGAGTTATCCAGATTCCAACAGAGTTTGACTTTTACAGGACTAGAATGTTTCATAGAACAAGAGACACTTTAAATATAATATTTGCAATATTACATTTCACTATTATAATACTACCTGACACTGGGGACCAAAGCGAAAGTACTAGATGGAAAAGTACAAGCTGCTGCACTTTGAACTAAAGCTGTGCATACTGGCCCAGGTGAGAAGGTAGTTTGGATCACCAGTGAGATGTGTAACATGTAGAGCACATTAAACTATGCTGTAGAATTAGAGATGTTTGAATCAGCACTGAAAAATCTGGAAAAAGTGTCAAAATTAAGAAAAAAATTTACATTATCAAAATATTGAGTTGTTACTTTGGTATGTGTAGAAATTCTTGCTATAGAAATAGATTATTTATCCCTGTCCTCTTTATTTTATGTATCTACTCTTAGTGGGTAGAAGTTTTAAGATTTTGATGGTAAGGGTTTTGAAGAAGGTATTTTGATATTCCACATAGTAGCATAGTTGGAAGGACAATTACTGCATATTCTCCTGAGTGTGAAGATCCCCAAAGGCAGCAGGAACTGCTATTGCTACCCGTGTAGTTTGTCACTTGAGGGTTGGCTTTATTTTATTTATCCAGCCTATCTGCTGTAAGCCATCACTCCTTAGGCGAGTACATGGAGTTTTGATCTCAGATTGCATGTTTGCACATAGTTTTTGCTTACTCTGAACAACTTCAGATGAAATATTACTTAATTGTTCAATGATTGTATGCAATTTTAGGACCAATTAATTCCTCTTTTGGTAATTTTAATTACTTTGAATATTGAGGCATGGTACAATATGTTCCTTCCATGAGACTGTTTAGCTGTTCTTAAATCAGAGGCTGTTGGGAATAAAACAAAGCATCTGACATCATCAGGTTTTCATTTAAAAAAAAAGTGCACCCCTCATAAAGACTTTTTAAAGGGAAACTTCAATGTCAGTTGAAAATTACAGATAATTTGTGCACCTGGATAAACACCATTCTTTTACAACTGTGGTAGGCAGAGCATGAGGGTACTGTGAAAATATGTGGCTTTATGTTGAATTTTCCTTCACTGAGCTTTCTCAAAGCAATGTGGGTTAACAGGTCATGAGGTGACTGAATGGGCAAAACTGATATATAGCAGAAAATGACAGAAATCAAAACTAAGGTGAATGGTTTGTTTTAGACCCACTGTGGTCATCTCCAAACCAGTCAAGAATTCTTCACTGTAGTGTAGGCTAGGTTTAAACAGAACATTTATTTATTGCAATCAGTAGCTGTAAATATCTAACTCTGAAAACAAGGGATTATATTTTCTTCTTTCTTCAGATTCTGTTTTGTCTACTGAATGGGGAATGGATCATTAGTGGAGCACAGATACCTCCACCTCTGGTTTACCCATAGCCTCCACCAGCAGTGACCAAAAGCTGTGGTCACCTAACCACCCTCTGAAGTCCTGCATGAGGTACCCATGAGTGCAGGTCCTCAATGTGAAAACCCTGGTGCTGGGCAGCACTCAGAGCTGTCATCAGCAATTGGTCCTTTAGGACTTCTTCAGGCAAGCACTGCAAGCACAGTGAGGACAGGCACCCTTTCTCTGACTGTGCTGTAAAAGTAATGCAGATATGTGGATAAGTTCAGTCATCCCACATTTCATGCCAATACTTTTCACAAGCAATTCAGAATCAGCTGCAAAGGCATGCAACTCAGACTAATGAGAAGATGTGTACAGGAGGTCAGGCTTGCTGTCCAGTCTTGGAAAAATCAGCTTATTTTTTGTTTGGGTGGTTTTGTTTTGTTTTGGGTTTTTTTTGTTTATTTTTGTTTTCACCAGGCACTCTTCTTTAAAATAGATAAACTTTTTTTTTTTTTTTTTTTTGTAAGAAACCTTTGAATTACTGCTTAAAATAAAGTAATAATATCAAATATTTGTAAGTCCCAGTAGAAGTTATCTGTTGGCCATGTTAATATATTTACCTAATTCTATCATAGTAAAACATGGATGTGAAATTCCAACGAGTATGAGAAGGGCCCATTTGGAGCAGTTGAGTTTATAACCTCAAGGGAGAAGTTGAAGAAAGGAAAGGAAAAAACCAGGAGTACATGACTGATTCTGTACTCATTCACAGATCTGTTTGCCATCAAATCCAGCATTGTGGTGGTGACATGGACTTGTTACAGCTGAAAGCAAAGAATGGAGAAAGTAAGAGGGTTTGACCCTAAAGCTTGAAATACTCAAAGGTTTAGTGTTTTGAGTAAGGCAATGATCCAAAGCCTGTAAAGGCAGAAGAAAAACAGCCTTTGGCTCCAGTGGGCATTGCATCAGACCTTCAGATGACATGAAATCAGCAGACTACATTCTGTGTAATCCTGTATGAAAGAAGCATTAGTTCTCCAATGCACAATCATCTGAGGAGGAATAAGATGCTCTGTGTCTTTTCAACTTACCCTTCTGGTTAGCAGAGATCCCTGTCACTGAAGGCAATGGAGATGTTCCTGCACAACTGGTGGAAAGGCATCTACTTGTGCTTTGCAATTGCTGCTTCCCACTAAGCCATCACCAGAGAGAGAATTAGCAGAGACTCCATTGTCACACACCCCAAATCTGAACCCTGAATTATATTTAAATGAGCACAGGAAAGAGTCTGAAGACACTATGGCACCAGTCAATAAAGGGATCAGTTTTTCTAAACTGGAAGGCTAATGTCAGAAGATCCAATTACAATTGACTACCCTCCTGTTTTCAGTGTGGTGGGTCTGCTGGAGTTCAGGCTCTATGAATACCACGGAGGTGGTTCCATAGCAGTAAACACTTCAGCAATTTCTAGCACTGGTGGTCTCAACTTGGGAAGGATTTCATAACATGTCTGAAATCCAAAAGCTTCTGTGACTGCTAATTTAATAAAGAAGAGCAAACCACTGGGTAAATCCCTAGAAGATAGACTAAATCAAGCTAATTTGTTATATAATCCCTTTTTAATGGAGAATTAAGGTGATGGCAAGATCACTACATGCTTAATTCTCCAAATAATTACTGGTGGGTATTGACACTAAAGATGGGAGAGTGCAAGTTAATTTCTGCTGCTTGTTTTCAACATGTGCCAAACTCTTACTTCACACCAGTGAGGAAAGGATGGAAGTTGGGTGTTTCATATGCATGAAGTAACAATTGGCACAGATCACTGAGGGGAACAAAATAAAAACCCAGCAACCCAAACTGTCACTTGCCGACAATGTTTTGACTTGCTCTGCTTTAAAAAAAAAAAAAAAAAAAGTAGTAAATGAAGCCCTTATGCAGAGTATTCCACCTGAGTAAACCCAGATGTCTGGTCCTCCTCAAGGCAAATAATGTGCTGAGAAGGCATGGTAGCCTCTGTTTTCCAATGTTCTGTTCTCCCCCTTAGGGAAGTGCTGTCATGGGCAGTCCCAGAGCAGGGTGAGAGTGGAGCAGGGGAGGATGAGAGCATTTGACTGAAATTAGTCCTTTCTTCTGTTGAAGCCTTTGGCCATGAAAAAGCTGTTCTTCCCTATTGCTAGGACTAGAGGTGTTGGAGCTCTTCATGGCTAACAGTATCTGCCCTGCTTGGGGCAACTCCATCATGTGGATCAGGTGGAGTTTACATCATCCCTTTACCAGTACTGGTGAATTCACCCCAAAACAGCTGGAGGTTGCTTTATCTGCACAACCTACCTTTAACTCAACATGTGTACACATTGTCCTGGGATATCTTTAGCATTTTGACCATGGCTACCAGGGCCCTAGAAACACTAAGGGGCCCTAATGTCCCTGACCAGCCCCCTGTTCACCCTGTGAAAGGCTCAGGAGCTCATGTCAGCCCTGTGATCCTGTCAGTCCCTAACTTGATGTCTGCAGGGAAGAGGAGCTGAGGATGAAGTCATGCAACCTGGAAAGCAAGGGATGATGCTGCACAAATTAATTTCAAGAGTTAATTTTTGCATGTTTCCTATCAAATCACTGAGGAATCACACAAATAGATATTTTCCTCCTATTCTGTTGACGGCAAGAATATTGCTTGTAAGCCAAAGCTTGCTTGTTCAAATCACTCCCTTATTTTATTTTTAAAGAAAGAGATTGTTTTTGCAGTTTGACATATTTCTTGTTTTCATACTATGTTGATTTTCTGTGTGGTTCGTTCTAGGCTTCCTATGACTGACAGCTTATCTTGCCTTATGAATATCATGCATGACTTCTGGGAGCCATCTATCAAAAGGAGAGAACACACTGAGAAGCTGGTACCTTCTCTCTAATTATCCGGGTAGATGGTTGTTCAATGAGCCTATTAACCACCTGAAGTGACTTGCATCTTCACGGGTACAGTACTGCATGGTCTTTCTCTGCAATGTTTAAATGGCAAATGCTACTCTTGTGTAGTGTCCCTGTCTAACTTTACCTCTGCTTTGTTGGTTTCCAAATGCAGCTGGCTCCACTCACATTGGACAGCAGACCCCTTTCTGTGTCTTCAGAAGTAATGGCTGTAGATGAATGTTCCCTTCCTCCCCTTATCACCTGTCCTCTGACAACTGTCTTGGTTCAAGGTTTGTGCCTTTCAGTGAAGCACTTAAGCACGTTCTTAGCTCTAAGCACTTCATTCCTGTCATTTCATTGAATAAGGATGGATTTAAGTGCCTACTTATAGTTCATGGCTTGCTAGTGCTTCAATGGTTTTTTTTTCTAGTGGTCAGATAAGATAAAATTAGGAGCCAGCCCTAACAGTCTTGCAGAGGAAACCTGTGTCTGTGCTTCCTTGTGCTGGCATCCATGGACAAGCTGCATTTGTACCTCTTTGCAACCCTAGTTATAAGTGCGGCCATCAGGGATGGCTAAAACTGAGGAAAAAAATGGGCAACTTTCTTGACATGGGGCTTTTAAGTTGTGTGGATAACAATGAACAAGTTAAGCTGGTGAGGAAGAACAATAATCAGCCACCTTGGGAATCCCTCTTTCTGAACAGGGATGGTATCTTTGGTGGCATTGGATAGCTGTGTTGTGCAAACTCATGACTCTTTAGAGATGCAGTGGACTGTCAGACAAAAAAATCCCCACATTGTATGTCATTCTGGGTATGTACTTGCTGAGAATTAATACAAAGACGTATTCATCACTCCTAGTGCCCACGTAACTGGAATATTAAGTCACTCTCTGGCTGTGAAGATGACAGTGGCCCAATAGCTAATGTTGTCTAACAGTTTCTATTAGAAGGCCTTGTTTCTGATTGTAATTTTGCCAGGCTTCAGCTTGAGCTTGAGCTGAAGTTTCCCATGCTGTGTGTCACCAGAAACTGAAGTTTTGTGTGTGGAAGGGCCTAGATGAATAGCCATGGCATTTCCAAGCTCATATGTCACTGAAAATCACTTGAATGCAAATTTTCAGAGAATAAATGTACATTTCTCCTTTCTTGAGCAAGCAGGAAAAACATCTGGAGTTAGATGCTCCCCAGTGGTCAGTGCTCAGGATGAAGTTGGGAGTCACAACTAAAGAGCCTAAGTGAAAGAGGTTCCATGTCCAAGGCTTTCAACTTGCTATACATTCCTGACAGTTTTAACCTTTTCCAAAACAACCAATGTATTTTGAGCTGTACTTTGGTCCACTGACACAGTTCTATATTGTAGCCCATGTTCTTGACAGAAGTTGTTTTAAGTAGACTGAGATTACATCACCAGGCATCACAATTTGGGAAGATGGCATCTAATGAATTAAGTTTGAGCACACCTCAGGTTTGGGTATGTTATGGTGGCTTTCTAGCTCCTCTGCTCATCCTTTTCCTACTCCTCTGCTCTCCTGTTGGTGTATTTCTGTCTGGCACTCCCTGTCACATAGGATCAGGACCAATTTTTCAGATCTCCTTGCTGGTCTGAGTACCAGGCTGAAGTTGATAGTTCCCGGAAATGAGTTCGTTTGGCTGCTTTTAGAATGACTTCAATTTGGACCACTGAGTATGTTTTTTTCCCCACATTTTCAAACAGTACTGGAGAAGTCAACAGGAAAAGCTTTCAGGCCGAACTGAGTTGTATTGGGAGGCCATTTGATGACCAGAAATAAGCATCATGGGTGCAGGTCAGGAATGGGATGTGGTTTGGTGGACTTAAAGTAACTGTTTCTGAGAGTAGTATGCGCAGATGACAGCTCAGTTGCACATCGGGTGGAAATATGCTCTCCAATCTGCAGCCTATATAACCCTTTCCCTAAAGATATTTTTATTAGAGTGAGCTTTATAAGCCGCTAGAAAGGACATCTAACTGCTACAGGAACCTGAGAAGGCTTGTATAAGGTCCCTAGAGGAGTTTTTCTTCAACTGTTGCACAACACAGAAAATTTCCAGATCTCAGTAAAAACTCTGTGTGTGCTGTGTTTTCCCAAATCAGGCATCACTGTGAATTATAGGAGCTATTGGCTAGGAACTATCTAGAGGCAGACTTTATAACCATCCAGAATGTTTTAATTTAACTACCCACACTACTGGACCTTCAGATGATTGAGAGCTCTGGCAAACTTGAATTCCCATTAAACTAGGTAGCTTGGGTCCAGTTAGTAACGTTATCCCAGGAAGGCAGTGTTCAGGATGGCTTGCAAAGAATATCTGACCATTTACTATACTCTTCTTTTCATGGTGAACTTTGCAGTTGTGCTGTATTCCGTAATGGTATTGCCATGGTGTTAGCAGTACCTTAGCTGCCTAATTTATAGTTAGTTGGGTATGTCAATGCCATGCTGCAGTTTTAATAACGCCTGTGGTAGAGACACATCTGCAGTCAGATATTGTCATTATTCTGCACTGCCAACATGGTGTAATACCCTGCACAAATCTTCAAGACAGACCTTAGGAAATGAATCTGGATCCTATAAATATTTTAGTGGGAGGAAGCAAAAATACTTGCACAAACTGCCAGGTCTTTTTGTCTCAAAGGTAGGACTTCATATGGAGGAAGTGGTCTTTTTCCCTTGGTGGCAAGAAAAACACTTTATATTTTTGCTACAATGGAAAGATCATGCGTTATATAGATCACACTGAACAGTATTCAGTAAACTGCAGACGTCCTTAGGTTTCCATTACAAACTTGATTTAATTCCTATTCCTCACTTTGCCAAAATTAGCCCTTACACCTACGACTTCACAGGCATAATCTTATTCTGGGACAGATTTTTTGGCAGAGTTGAAGGAAACTGGTCAAGGTGTTTAAGAGAGATGATGGCTAAAAATAATGAGATCATCTGCTTGGAGAGTTTCCTAAAGACTTTTTGGCTTGCTGTATCCTGAAAATTCATTTACCTAGAGATTCAAAAAATATTTCAAATCTGTTGGTCTTGGCCAAAAATGGAGCCTTTGAATAGTTTTAGGCTGTCTGGTGACAGAATTATTTAGTTACTGAAAGCGGTTCCTGCCTTAGTGTGTGTACATATATGCGTTATGTGTTCTTTGGAGATTTTAACTCAATTAGTCAGTGCCAATGTGCTCATAAAATTATGGTGGCATATGTAAGGTTTCTAAACAACTCCATATGCATACTAAGCAGACATGTTCCCTCCCTGAGGCTAGTCCTATCTGCATGTACTGCTGTCTAAAATCCTCATCGCTGTGTCTCCTGACTCCCATCACAATCCATGCTGAAGCTGACAGCATAGATTCACAGTCCATTCTGCACAGTCCTTGGAGACCTCTCCCAAAGGGAAAAGCATTCAGATCTCATTCTACTCATTCCAGTGCTCTTTCCTGGGTCAATAAATTCATACCTGCCATAATTTATGCCAGTATGTCAGTCTCTGGTGGCTGCGATCCACACATGATGAGACTTAAGTCAATATTATTTTTCGGCATATATTTTTTTTTTGTGTGGCTTATTTCTGGTTTTATAACTAAGTAAATTCTGAGGCATAATGTTCTGTTCTTAAAGAGGCTTTATTTCAAAATATGTGGTTAGGGCTTTCTCATAATTGGGTGATTTTTAAAGATGGTTCTTGAAGTATGACCAAAACCAGAAGCAAACAAATTAATTAGACAATTTCCAGTGTCTTTCACTTTAAGTAAGAAGTATGTGACATCTGGAAAAAGTATAGTTGTGCTATACCACTGCATTAGTGTGGTCTCCTGAGATGACTGCTTACCCACTGCTTCATCCCCTTAGCTTGTACTGATGATTATAGCATTGCAATGTCAAAAGTAAAGTCTGCCCAGCGCATACCATTGACCATGGGACAATGCCCGTGTCCCATGAGACCTGGGTTTTGATTAATAATGTTGCCAAACTCTAACATTTAGGCCTGGATCTTTTTGAGCTCTTGCCTTTAGTTAGTTTTGTTGTTGTTGAAGTCAATACCCTGACCTACAAATTGCTGGAGACAGTGTGTGTATTTGGGAGAATAATGACACCATGCTTTCTCTGTTCATTATTCTATCAGCATCTGTTCTTGGCCACTATTTGAAGCAAGCCCTTCAGCTAGATAGACCTTTGTTTGGACTTATTGTGGATGCTCTTACACTATATTCTCAGTGTCAACAAAGTTGACTATTTGAAAACAGGACTATGAATTCACTTTGTCATTGTAAAGACTTCAACAGTCTTTTGACTACTGGTTTGGTTTTGTTCTTTTGGTTTTGGTTGGGGTTTTTTTTGGTTTTGTGGGGGTTTTTTTGTTTGTTTTTTTTGTTTGGTTGGTTGTTTGTTTTTTTTTTTTGTGAAGAAGCTTTGGTGTCTCTGTGCTCTGGAGCTAGGACTTGAATTATCTTGGAGTCAGGGATATGCTTTCCCCCCATTCTGGTTCAAAGTATTCACTTCTGGGTCTTTACAAACACATTTTGAATGCGCTCAGGAAAAAGTTGGTAGGGTTTTGCACTCAGATGCTGCTGACAGCGAGCATACCTTTATGGAACTAAGCAGGACATTGCTGGTTGCAGACTGCTCTGCCATACATCACAGGAACTGAGTGCAGCAGGACTGTCCAAACAGCCATTGTCTTCTGGGGCTGAAGAACAGCCTGCCTGGAAGGCAAATGTGATGAACAGGTTTTCAGGGACTTGCAAGAGGGAAAATGGGTGGTGATGGTAAGAAGATGAGCTGTAAAACTGACATCTAGATGGATTAGGGGGAAATTGGAATATGAGTGGCTGGAAAGGCTTACAGAAAGAAGGGAGAGGAGGATAGTCTGTGATCTTGTTGAAGACTTTTCTGAGACCTGGAACTGCAGGCTTCCTGTGTTCAGTTCCTGCGTTTAGCTCTCAGCTGTGGAGCCCACTGAAAGGGTCTTCTCTTCCCAAGTCCACACAGATGTTGACAGTCATAGACTCACCTAGAGACAGATTTTCACCAGAGGGGATCTGGAGAAGTCACTAAGTCCACCTTTCCATCCCAAGACAAGTTATAATCATGTCACTCCAAGCTACAGTATTTTATAATTTATATTGAAGTTTTGTCCAATGTTTAATCTAAATTTCCCAAGTTGTTTGGTTTATGCTTGTTTACATTTTATACTTCCTGACTTTTCCACCATGAACATATTATTTCCTTAACCTTTGCAACAGCTTTTTAGTTGCAGAATATTAAACTTTTTCTTCTCAGTTGTTACTTCTTCAGAACACCCCCCACATCACCCGTACAGGTTTCCTCCAATCTTTCTTCATGTTTTTTTGAACCTCTGTTCATTTTTGCTGATCTCCTTTGGCCTTTTGCCAAATAGTTCATATTTTTCTTGCAATGCAGTCCCCTAAACAAGACCGTCTTCCAGGTGAATCTTTAGCAGTGGGGATCAGCCCACATCAACTCCTTCTGTAGTCTTTAAGACCCTTTAGACATCCCAGTTTAAGTCATAAGGGCTGCCATAGTCCCTGGATTTTATTCTTGTCAACTTTATTCTGTCAACCTCGACAGCTATGCAAGTACAGATAAGTATTTCTGTGTAAGCATGGTATTTTGTGCTATTGCATTCTATCAATTTTAGATGACTTCTCTAAATGTATCAAGATCATTTTAAATTCTGATCTTTTAGCATGTATAACATCGGCAGTCCTTCCTTGCTCTGTGTACAAGTTTAATAGTTATACTTTGCCTTCCATATTTTATGCCTTCAATGAAAATATCAAATAAAACTCAATACAAGACCAAGGCCCACAAAATTCCTTGCAAAACACGTGTATTTTGAAAGAGTACATGGCATTACCCTGTGGATACAATTACCCAACCAGACTTGACCTCCTGCCCCTTCCCACAGCAGTTTCATTTAGATCACAGTTCACTGGCCGGTTCATGAGCCTATTGTAGGAAGTACTGCTAAAGGCCTTGCAAAAAAAAAAAAAAAAAAAAAATGAATTCAAGCTATATTACATCTGTGGCCACTACTTCACCCTCCCTTTAAGACTCCCTTTCAGGAGTGAAGTTGTTCATGCTCAGACAACTAGAACACATCTAACTTAACTGGTTACTCTGTAAGCAGGTTTTGCATATTTTAGGCAGAAATTTTACCCCTTTTTCCTGGTAATAATTGCACTGTCTGTTTGCTCTTGACCTTTTTAGTAAAGATTGGTGAAAAAGGGAGGAAAAAAAAAGACAAACTCTTCGGCTTCCTTAAAATCCTCCACTGATAGCACCCTCCATCTTTGAGTAGTGGTTCAAACTTCCCTTTTTCTCTTATAACCTTACCTGTAAAATTTCTTTTACTCTTGGTGAGTTTTTCTTGTTGCATCTTGCACATTTTGTCCTTACTCACTGTATGCCCCCCCCCGCCATGAATGGAGTATTGTGCTGGGTTCTCAACCAGCTGACCTAATTTCCCTCTCTTATACTTGTGGTCAATTAAAAGATTGTGAATTAACTGACTTCTGCTAAATTTCCTTACTTTCCTCTAAAAGGGCATAGGTTGCACTCGGTTTCTTATTAGCGTTTCTTGAGGGAACTGACAGTTCTCCATAATTTGTTTTTCTCTGAGATGTGCCTCTTATAAGATCTTCCCTATCCATTCTCTGAGTTTATTGACATCTGCCTTCTTGAAATCTAGTGCTGTCAGTCACTCAGTTGGATCAAGTAGTAGAAGCTGATGCTATGTTCACTGCAGTACTGATTTCTTGTAAAATGTCATCCCTGGCAATAGACTTTGAGTCATGTGTTACACTGCCCTCTACCTACCTGAAAACTGCCCCTCAGCTGAGGAAGGTAGTGACAATTGCAGTATAGAATAGCCCTTAAGATTTAGGCTGCCGTTCTTCATTTAGCATGAAGAAAGGGAAGAAAAATGTAACTTCAGAGAAGCCTTCTGTAAGACATTATTAACTGCCCTTATAAAGGATGACCATCAACATGGACTGTGGATCTGTGCTGATGAAACGTTTTGAGCACAAATTCCTTGTGATGATAAATAATCCAGACTCGGGTGTGCAATGCTCTAGAATATTATGCAGCTGTTTCATGGTGCAATGGGCAGTGAGACTGTAATGGGGGAAAGGAAGAAAAAAGCAGGAAGCTTCACTTTAGGCAAAAATGGCTGATCAGACCACAATGGACCTACACCTTGTAAGAACAGTGACAATAATGCAAAACCAGTAAGAGTTCAGGTTCTGCTAAAACTCTCTAATGCTCTTTAATGTTGGTTGACACCACTGTAGAGACCTCATGGATCCTCTTGTAGATCAAGAAGTCAGGCCAAGATCTCGATGGTCAAGAAGTCAGGCCAAGCATGGTGCTTATAACAGAAATCCTTCCTATTACACAATTATTCTTACTGACAATATTACAATGTTAACTTCTTTACATTCACTTCAAGTCTATTTGGATTTTGGAAACAATGCAAATTAATTACCAGGAACCAGTTCCAGCTATGGTCAGTTTTTATGACAGGTGTAAACTAACAAAAATGTGGCATCGTATTGGCAATGTGGTGCTGAAAGACAGAGGAGCAAGCCTTGGCTATAATTAGTAGTGGTGATGGTTTAGAGACATGCATGTTGTTGAATCACTTCAAATTATTCACCACAGGGAACAAATGTGCAGTGTCAATACGCTATCTAGTGGCTGTATCGATTATGACATCACTCCCGAATTACTGTTTTGCTTGTGAATTGCAGGATTAAAAAGTACATCAGACAAAAATCAGGATTTGCAAGTCTGTAAGCAGTTCTTAATAAATGTAAGACATTTTGAGATCATAGGAAACTAATATAAAAAAAAAAAAAAACAAAAAACAAACCACAAAACACACAAAACCAAACCAAAATGTAGTGAAGTCTGCATGTATATGCATCCCAAACTGTTCCTGGTAAATTCTAGGCAGTCATTCCTGTCAGATGGGCTCAGGACAAACAGTTAAAATTTTTCTCATATACAGACTACGTTCTAGATCAAGAAAAAAAACTGCTCAATTCAGAAGTGCTTCAAGAACAAGTTTAAGTATTTTCTGTAGCTGCTAGATTATGCAGTATTTTGTGTGGTAAAAGCAGATAATCTACTTTAAACTGGACACATAGTATACAGTAATGCAAGGCCAGATGTGTTGTCTTCTAATAAGGAAAATCCCTATTAGATCCTCATTGATCCCTGACATCAAAGATGAGGAAGTGGTGAAGATCATGCACAACAGTGTTCTCCTGCTTTTCTGTTTCTGCCAGGGATGTGATTGACCTTCAGTAAATCCTACCCCCCTTCTGCTTTGTTACTTATCTTATCTGTGGAATGGAGATAGTACTGTTCTATGCAAGCTATAACAGGCTTATAGCTGATGAGTACTTCAGCTGTGAAGGCCTTATTTTCTAAATTATTATATACATGTGAAGTAGAGCATACTGTATGTATGACCTATACCAGCACATTTAGGGTACCACATGAGCTACAACTAGCACACAAATCAGTTCTATTTAAACAAATAAGTCTTAACTCCCTATTGCTCTAAGCAGCTTTGCACTTTTCTGCTTAACTGAGGAAGCCCCCTAGACAGCTGTTAAATCATTTATCTTTAAGTGCACTTAAGTATGTGTATTTGTTTTAGGAGTCTGAGAAAAGACATAGTGATGCAGGTTTCAGCTTGGGTAGAATTTCCTGAACTGTTCTTTCTAGGAAAGCAGAAAGTTTGGTTTGACCTTTCTTCATGAGTCATAAAAATCAAAGGTGCCAATTTTGTCTTCCATTTTCAGTAAATAATTTTTCTATTTATACATACTTCTGAACGCTTAAAAGCAAGTTTAAAATAGTTGGTAAACAATGTTCACATTACCAGTGCTTGTCATAGTTATTTCTGATCTATCACTTCTATGGTGCGCATCTTTTGCCACACACAATTGCAGATAATAATTATGTATATAAATACAACATATGTATATAAATGTGCCCCATGGGCAGTTGCTGCATGAAGTTTGCAAACTGTGCTTGATAAGAAAACCATGATTTTTAAGAGCAGTGCATAAGTCAGTTCCTTGGTCTCGCTCTTTCATCCCCCAAATAAATTCGAAATTCAGAAGCTTATGAAATAAGCATGTAAGAGTTGGCAAGTCTACAGACAACCTGCTTTAAGTGCTCAAAGCTGAGGAGCTTAACCTCTTCTTCCCTTCTGCCCACAAGCATTTTCTACACTTCCTTCTGACTCAACATTCACTTCAGATTAGTTACCCTCAAAAGAGGTATTTTTAAAATATGCTTTTACCTGAAAGAACTTTAAGACAACTGCTCACAACAGAAATGGGCTTTAAAATGTATCAGAAAAATTAGGCATGTTTCTCACTAGGACTTCCAGCCTTGTGTTTCTAGCTCCAGAGTGCAGGTACCTCAACTTATTTTTATTGCTTGTACAACAAGCACAACCCTGGCCCCAGAGGTGTCAAAATGAAACAGTACAAGAAAAGTCTGACACACGGGATTCATTGCACAAACATTTAAACAGCAGAAATAATTTCTTTTACAAATGTGTTTCTCTTTTATAAGAATAATTTTGTACAGAAAATAGCTCTTTATACATTTTATGCTAACATTTAGATCTCTATTAATGGATAATGATTTAATGCAATTTAAGATTTCAGTAATGTTTTAGTCACCAAATATCAATAACACAGCAACACATCCCTTCTCTAATATCCTTAAACTGCTTGACTTACCAAGTATTGAGTCAAGACACTGAAAACATTCCTAGAACCATATGAATCTGCAAACACACAAGTATCTCGAAACTGTTAGTTATGAAATACCTCCTGAAAGTAATACTGTAATTTAACTGTCAAGGAATATGAACTTAAAGCTTAACAAGGCAGCATTACTCGCTCACTTAGATTATCCTGCTGGCTAACACTGTAGAACCCAAATTGAACGGAAGTTTTAATATTAAACTGGTTTACTGTTAATGGGACCTTCAAAATGAGATAGCAGAAGCTACTCTAGTAAATGCTACACAACATTAATACAGCATAGAAATGTAATAATACTTTCATTTTCTTAATAAACCACCACAGAAGACAGAGAAAAAAAAAAAGGTATCAGTAAATTAAGATTTAAAAAGTAAATCGGTGAAGGATGAGGAGAAATTGAAAAAACACGTGTATATATGTATTTATATGGAAAAAGTAAAGGTATGCTAGGAAGTACATATATTTAAAAATACTCAATTTCTTCAAAGACTGTATTAAAGTCCTCAGGGTATCATGCTGGCCTCAAACATAAACCACATTCAAATGCTTTTTCTCTCTGAGTGCTGTTTCAAGCACCTGTACTTATATGCAAATTTCCTTTGAAATTAGTGGAAAGGTGAGGACATTTCCTTGAAATCAGTTGCAATGTAAGGAATATCCTTGAAATATGCAATATTCTTTTCTGGCTTTCTAGACATTTTTTACCTTCCTATAGAAGATGCAAGCAAACAAATACTGTATAACTCAGTGACAGAAAAAATGGAATTTAGATTGTGTATGATCTATTTTGTATTCACACACACCTAGTTAAGAGTTTGCCAGCTGTACCCTATGTGAGTACTGACGCTTCCATGCTTCAAGATTCAAATGCATAGATATGTTTAGTCAAACATGGCTCTCTCTCTGAGTTTGACAACCTCTTAACACATACAACTTCCAAATAAATTCAGCTGGAACTGATACACCTCTCCTTCTCACAGCAGAGAGGTTGATATGAGACAGTAACAAATCACATTATACTGGTTCACATTTCCATGTAGTCAGAAGGAGAAACAAACCCCCTGCAAAACCTTATTCCAGTGATTTTGCAAATTCTGCATAGTCAATGTAACCATCATTGTTCTTATCATCATCTCTTAAAACATCATCTATCAGACTAATCAGCTCCTCTTCTTTCATTGCCTGGGTGTGTTCACCACCTTCCTACAAAACCAAAATGAACAGTTTAGCTGTGTCTCCCATCTAGTGCTACATTTAACAGATTACTGACAGCTAATTTTTTGTTAGGTTATTCCTGTTCGGCGCCTAGTTTGGCACTAATTCTTATGTGACCATTTATACCAATAAAAGCAACATTTACCAGGTGCAAGCTATGAAGTCCAAGTTCTGTGGACTTCAGAACAAGCACTCTGTATCCAGTTAATATTCTTAGCCAGAATTTCTAAAAGCTGAATAACACAGGGATGATGATCTAACAGAGGTATTCTTCATTTGTAGTATAGACACTACAGTTTCTATATGGTACAGAAACATCTTCTTGTGTGTCAGAACTTGCAAAATGCAGAGCTTGACAATAACAGAGTAGTAAAAAAATCCAGCACTACAGCTTATAGTCAGAAAAATTCTTAGTAACACCCCTTACAAGAAAAAGGGAATACAAAGCAGTGCCTTTGTCCAAGGAAGAGCAAGACATTATTCTGTGCTCAGATAGAGCACAGAATTTTTTATTTTTATTTTTTTTTTGCCACAGGTGTACACAGGAAGTTATACTACTCTGAACTGTAACTTATAAAAGGTCAGTACAGGATGATGCGCTAGCATTATCTTCCTAATTATTCTATCTTCCTACCTTGTCCTTAAATGCCTCTAGCAGAAATGAGAATTTGTGTTTAAAAAAGGTAACCATGACTGGTTCTTCTAATGCTAATTTTGTGCAAGAAGTCTGTTACAGTTTGTGTATCCATGGCAGTAACAGTGGAGTTAAGAACAGCAGCCTTAGAACCTGAAACAGCAGCATATCATGTGCTATTTCTAGAAACCCTCATTATCCCATTTTGGATAATTTCCCTTTGTCTCCATCCCTGACTACTAAAGTAGTCAAGACCCTCTGTCATTTTTCACTCTAGAGTCCTTCCTCAGTCTAAAGTTTAAACTAAAATGGAGACTTCTTGAAAACTGCAACGTGACATGAAAAGCTGTGATAACAATTGTGTGATATGTCTCATAGCACATTTATAAATCAACCTAAAACTATTGGGGGAAAAATACTCTTAATTTTCAGGCAAAACGATAATGGCACTGAAGATGTGTTGTAAGTGTTCTGTTCCATTGCAAACTGCTTTTAGAGCATCAGACCTGTTTCCAAATACATGCGTTAGAAAATTCCACCTACCTCTTTGTGGACATGTGATATAGCAGTAGCAAGCTCTAAACCATCTAACAAATTATTGCCATCATAATCATGCATCTTGAAGTAATGAAGCTGCAACTCTTGTGGAGACATCTCAGATTCTGGTTTCTCAATAACACCTTCTAAATGTTCCATGATGTGGCTAAGAAAAAAAATAAAAGAAATTAACAAAACCCACAGTAATATTTAATGCTCTGTTGACATTGCATTTAGTCTTTGATCAGGTAGTCAAGTACACAGGAAATAATC
>JAAGNO010000671.1:139558-158487 GCA_033439905.1 Ceryle rudis | reverse complement strand
GTCCCTGCTCTCAGCAGGAGGGTTGGACTAGATGACCTCTAGAGGTCCCTTCCAACCCAGACATTTCTATGTTTCTAACTTCATTTTTTAATGTATTTCCTTAAAAAATGTATTATTTTATTTACTTAGTAATAGCTGTTCAGCACCCAGTTACACTATCTGTGCAAAGAGAAGCTAAGCAAATACACAAAAATCTTTTTATCAGTGCAGCTGAGTTTGGTCTGTGAACTGGAGTTACTCTATACTGCAGGCAGAATACATGTGGCCCAAGAGCCAGTGATAACACATATGTAGACACAAACCCCACACCCGTATATTGTTACCAAAACAACACTAAAATGTCTGTTTTATCTTTGGCTGGCAGGATGTCATTTCAAGGATGCATTTTTCCTTAGTAAACAAAAGGTCTCCATCCTTATTATCAGAGCATAGCTACTTACAGCGCTTCAAGAGCATGCCAGTGACTATCATGTTTAGCAGCACCTTTATGTATAGGTTCTTTATAAGATCTTTGAGGCTCCCAAGTGTTGAGCAAGAGGCTGGACTAGTGTAACATAAGCCAGCAATGTGCCCTTGCAGCAAGGAAAGACATGAACATCCTGAGCTGTGCTATGAAAAGCAGTGCCAGCAGGTCAATGGAGGGTTTCCTTGCCCTCTACTCAACCCTGGTGAGACACACTTGGAATACTGTGTCCAGTTCTGGGCCAACCAGCACAAGAGAGATAGGGACGTACCGGAGAGAGTTCAGTGATAAGACCACAAACATGATCAATGGACTGGAGCATCTGGAATACACAGGAGAGGCTGAGCTGGGATTGCTCAGCCTGGAGAAGGCTCACAGGGGACCATATTCATGTGCAACAATACCAGAGGGGGGTGTAAAAAGGACAGAACTAGGCTCTTTGCAGCGGTGCTCAGTGACAGGACAAGAGGCAATGGGCACAAACTGAAACACACATGAAATACCACTGAAACAAAATAAAACACTTTTTTACTGTGAGGGTAATCGAGTATTGGAACAGGCTGCCCAAGAAGGTTCTCGACCCTCCATCCTTCAGAGATGTTCAAAACTCAGCTGGACACAGCCCTGAGCAACCTGCCCCAGCTGAACCTCCTGTGGGCAGGAGAGTTGGACTAGATGATCTCCAGAGGTCCTTGCCAAACTGAACTATCTCTGATTCTGTCATCTCCTGAGATACCATCCAGCCTATGATCCTAATGAACCAAATTGTAAGAAAACATTAAAAAGGCAAAAGAAAAATTGTTATCCACTGACTCTACCATCAGTGCACACTATTGTTTTTACTGCCGCACTAGACAAGTACCTTTATTGACTGAGTGATTCATTCTACTAGGTGTAGCTTTTAATAATTTAAGCAAAACCCATTCACTGTACATTCCCCTTCTATCTAGCAGCAGCGTTCCTATGCAAAGGAAGCAGTGAGCTTTGAAGCAAATTTAGTTGACCTATATATGCCAATATTTTACGCTATGCTTCATCTGAATTATTTTCAACATGCACATCTCTCATCTGTGACTCAAGAACTCTGTGCCATACACAGTGGTTCCAAAACCCTAAAACATACCTCACATGCAGGAAAACTATGGACTCAGAGAAAGATCACACAGGCTTATGTAAGTAAAGATTGCTTCATAAGGCACAAGTCCAGTGATCTTCAGTCATTTCCCTATTGCCTGAGAACTTAGCCAACCAGACAGTGATAGTTACATTTTGTATAAAAATTCTTTGTTAAAAAAGAGAATGAGTCATAAAAAAGATATTTTCCTTCAAATGTTGTTTCTTCCTTTTCGAAAAAAAATTGTAAATGGCATTGGAAAAATTGTGATTTAGTACTATTCCAGCTACTAGCATCTAGTTGGATAACATCACAATGATGGAATCCCAGAAGCTTCAGATTATCCATATTTTGGATTCTCTCATAATTTCCAAAGGCAGAATAAGAGCAAGATGCCCTGGATGTGGTTAATGGGTAAGGCCCATGTTTGCACACGCCTAACTATAGAAAGGATTTTGTGCTGTGACTCATAGCAATGCTTTGTGCTCTATGTACCCTTGAGCCTATGCTTAAAACCTGAGAGTAAAATCTTTTATTTTAGGAAAACAAGGAAAAACATGATCTAAAAACCCCAATCTATAGAAGGGAAATGACTACATCATTAGCTGCCTTAATTTTTGTGGTTGAGAAGAAAACAAAGGACAATTCTATAGTATAATGGTAAATCATCACAAGTCAGCAGCTAAAAATTTCATTGACATCTTTTTAACAAAAGCATCCAGCTAGTGTTTTTATTGCCTTGGACATGGTACAGATTGTACACTGAGGAATAGTTTATCAAGTGTATGTCATAAAACATGGAAAAATTCAAACTGAACAGTGAAAGTATGAGCAAAACTGGAAACTGTTACACATCCTTAACTCCAACAAGTCATTGCGAGACATCCACTACAAAAAATGCCCTACTAGAGCAGTATAAGCCATAGACAGCTGGGGACCTATTTTCAGATAACGATTCTATACTGCACCATGTAAGTAAGTGCTAGAAAAGCAACACAATTACATCAATCAATGCATCAAAAATACCAAATCAGAAAAAACTTCAATAACTGAATTGACATGTTGGGCTGGGTAGGGAAGGTAATTTATTGTAGCATTTGGACTTATGATAGGATTTGTCACTCACAACAGATGGCAGCACATTTTAGATTAAAAGGTATGTGAAAGATTTGATTTCCCTTGGTTTTGCCCCTCCTCGCACCCCCTCAGCCACCCCTTTCTACCATTTTCCTTTCAATCCTTATTACTCCCACTGCATTGTACTGCTCTCACCTTCATTCCAAAAGACAAATAATTATCTGTTTCTCTTCTGGGCAGACAAAGCAGAAGGGGAAAACTCAATATTCTGAATTCTATATGGTGTTTTAGAAACACAGCTCTTCACTCTGAAGAAAACCAATAGAAGGACTGTGTCAGCAGTAAAGATGGCTGCTAGCAAAAGTATGCTTCTCAGGAGTTTGAAAAGGTGAAAAGCTGAATCAACCAAATCTGTATGCCAGAACTGTGGCTGCTTTGGTATAGCTCATTTCACTTCTGTCAAGGCACCTGCTTTGTTGGTATAACCACAGGAATTTTTCATGTGCTCCTATCTCCACACTGGTAGTATTCTCAGTGTAGACGTAACCTAAGCTTGATTTTAGTAACTGAGGCCAACATTTTCACTTAAAGGTAGTCTTTGAATCAAGATACCTATAAATAAATATAACCTCACTATTAAAAGTTTTATTCCTGAGATAAACAATGCCTGGAAATACCCTGCACTTTTAAGATTCGGGCCACTTCAAACTGTGCACCAAAAACCTCATTTTCAAAAAGGACCAAACTGAACATTGCAGGACTTGACTTTTGGATAAGAAGTCACAATCTTAAACTGAAATTAAACACTCAATTTCTTTATACCTCAAGAAGGGAGGCATTCATGGCCCTACAGTGGAAGTGATGGCACCTAGTCACCGTAGTGGTGGAATTCCTATACCATCAACTCATGGAGCCTAAATGGAAACTGTCTGTCTGCTTTGTTTTTCTGGGTACAGGTAAGCCCTGAGACAGTCACCTATGTGAAAAGGCAATTATTTACTTATTTATTTTAATACAGCTAAGGAATTAGAGCCTTAACTTGTCCAAGTCCTGTCTTCTACTGGAGGGACTTGACTGCACTGCCCCTGGATCAGGCATCTTCTCCAGCAGTAGGCAACTCAAAACAGTCTCCCTGGCTGTGTTTTTTTTTCTGTTAAGCCACATGATCAGTCAGTATAACTCTTCAAGTACCACAATTTACCATTTCATTCCAGCTGCAAATGTAATTGAGAATCATTTTATATTTCCTTCCAGGTAACTGATAAAGTGATTGAGCAGTTTTATGCCAGGAACAGATTCCTGCAAGTTCCCACTAAAAGCAACCTTTGAGATGAATATTCCCCAGCTCAAATCACTTTTTAAGATGTTGCTGTTAGCCTGTCTTTAATCCATTTGGTAACCCTGGATTACACCGATTTTACACACTGTTGTTTCATTTTGGTTTTAACTACAGTGTCAACAAGACTACGTAAAATGTCTTAAAAGTAGTCTAAGTGTATTACTGTCAGCACATCTATCTCTGTCAACTTCATTTGCCATCTTGGCAGAAGTGTATCAGGTTTGTTTGACAAGATATATCTATAAAAACTTGCTGGCTGGCATTAGGCATGATGTCATCTCTTCATTTTTTGTTGGAGGTATCTAGTTTCAACCTTCCAATGATTTTGCTTGACCTACAGTTACCTGGATCATCTTGTTTAACCTTTAAAAATTCTGACACAACATTTGCTTTTTCCAGTTCACTGGAACTCCTCGAGGTAGGCCAAGATTTGTTAAAAAGCAACATAATGGTTTAGACAGTTCAACTCTATTAATACTCTCCTGTGCAAGTTTTCTAGTCTGACAGAGAATTAAGGAGGAAATACAATTATTGAATTTAATTTCTAACTTCAATTTAGAAGAGCTGAACTTCTACTACAATGATCTGACTGCATTTTCATAATCCTGTGTAAAGCATTCATCAGTATCTTTGCTAAAATCTTTCAAATCTTAAGTGCTTCTGTGCCTTGCAGCCACAAAATACTTGAAACACTACAGGGACTGTTTGCTTTTTATATTGTTGTTTTGCCATATGTATTTCCTTTTGCAGTTTCTCCCTTCATCCCACCATTTGCCATTTTATAGGAAAGCCTGACAGTTTTACAGGATACAAGATTCAAGGATGGATATCTGAAAAGAAAAATAAAAATTGAGCTTTTGCATGGGCTTGTAAACAACCTTTATGGCTCTGTTTGATACAATTTTTAGAAGCGTTGGGTTCAGCTAATGTTAATAAATAATCAGTGTAATAACCTTGGTTTTGGCAAACTTCTTAAACTGTAGGGGTTTAATTTAAATTGCATTTAAACATCAGCCCTTTAAATTTGGAGTGCATTATTTCTGAAGCTATTGATTAAACATCTTTCATCTGCTGTGGCATCTTATGGCATTTATACTGTCAGGTGGAAGGGGAAGATGCTGTATAAAAATTTCTGCCTTGTTACCCTACTTTATCTGAAAATAGAGATATAAAAATTTCTTTGGAAAAAAACCAATTACACTATGAAAGAATATTCAAAGTAAACATAATAAGCTTTTAAAATAGATTAGTGGATTCATCATTAGTTATAGCTCTTATTTGCTAAATGGAATCACCAGCAAACTGTCAGGTATATCTACTAAAACAATACCTAGCATCTGCATTTCAATATGCTTGATTTGAAGTATATTTGAATATTTCTTCCAATATTTAACTTCAACTTCTACTCTCTTATATGGGTAAAATAAACCAGAATAGTGGAAATACAATGCTTTTGTGAATACATTTAGTATGTGTGGATTAAGTAAGAAAAACATTTGGCCCTTTACATAAGAAGGTAAGAGCAGCACAGCTTGCAATTAATATGAAAATTTCTATGTAAAGCTCTTCCCAAATTACTTCCTTGCTTGTGGAAGACAGATTACCTCGAAGAACTTTTTCCTGACACTTGGCTGATACCACCATTCTTGACTGGCTTTGTAAAGCCTCCTTCTGAATCACAACACAACACCAACCTACTGATCTAGCAAGAGGTTTTTGACGTGAGGAAAAGCCACAGTATTAATACACTGTTATGTAGAATCTCCTACAACACAAGTATAACAACATAAAACAGTTTCAGGATTCTTCAGGCTTCGATTATATCCATCTGTGCACTGGTCTGATGTCCAAAAACCCTTTCCAGTGTGGTACCCAATAGCTTATTTTTATAATTGCACTTTTTCTGGATTAATTTTTTGCTTCTGTTAGTTTCTATTTTTCTTTTATCTGACTGCATGACAGAAATAGACTATTTTTTTTTTTTTTGGTAAGCTCCATTATTAGAGAGAATACAATGTGAAAAAACAGCTAATAACACAGAACCACAGAATAGTGGGAATGGGAAGAGAACTCTGGAGATCACTCCAGAACATGTCCAGATGGGTTTCCAGAAGGAGACTCCACCAACTCTCTGGGCAGCCTGTTCCATTGCTCAGCCACCCTCACAGGGAAGAAGTTTCTCCTTGTTTAAGTGGAACTTCCTGTGTTCCTGTTTGTGCCCACTGCCCTTTGTCCTATCACTGGGCACCACTGAAAACAGACTGGCCCTATCCTCTTGGCACCTGCCTGTTAGATAGTTATCAGCATCAATAAGATCCCTTCTCAGGCTTCTCTTCTTCAGGCTAAACAGACCCAGGTCTGTCAGCCTCTCCTTATTAGAGAGGTGCTCCAGTCCCCTCATCATCTTTATAGACCTCCACTGGATTCTTGCTCCAGTAGTTCCTTGTCTCTATTAAAGTGGGGAGCCTAGAACTGAACACAGTACTCCAGATGTGGTCTCACTAGGGCAGAGTAGAGAGGAAGAAGAACCGCCCTTGACCTGCTGGTCACAGTATTCTTAATGTACCCCAGGACACCACTGGCCTTCTTGGCCACAAAAGCACACCGCTGGTTCATGATTAACTTGTTGCCCACCATGACTCCAAGGTCCTTTTCTAAGGAGCTGCTTTCCAGCAGGTCAACCCCTAACCTGGTGCATGGGGTTATTCCTCCACAGGTGCAGGACCCTACACTTGCACTTGATGAACTTCATTAGGTACCCCTCCACCAAACTCTCCAGCCTGTCCATGTCTTGTTGGATGGCAGCACAGCATTTCTGGTGTGACAGCCACTCCTCCCAGCTTTGTATCATCAGCAAACTTGCTGAGGGTAGACTTGGTCCCTTCATGCAGGTCATTGATGAATATGTTGAACAAGACTGGACCCAGCGAGGAGTCCCGGGGAACACCACTTGCTACAGGCCTCTAACTTGGCCCTACACTGCTGAGTCACCACGCCATTGAGTCACTGTGGTGGAAAACAGGCGGCAGCTGAACTCCCAAAGAACTGTTTTAAAAGACCAAATTGTAAAGAAGTATTAGAAATCTTCTTCTCCATTTCAAGGGAGATTCCTTGCATAGGGATTTTAGTTCCTGGGATTGAAATAGTCTAGGAAGTAGAAGAAAAAATCAAAGCAATGTATCTAATGAATGCTGGCTAACAGAGTATCTTCTACCAGATGGGATTTTGTTCACCTGTCCAAGACATGTCTCAAGTCTGGAGGACTGATTCTAAAACTGTCTTCAAGTCTTCTAACAGGAAAACATGTACTTTTCACATATATTTTTTTCTTTCTTCAGTCAGTTCTACTTTTACCAATTCAGAACATAGGGCCAGTACCAAGTAAACTGGGATCCTGGCTATAAATGCTTTCTCAGTATTTCTCACCTCCCCTGTCCTCTCTGCACTAACAGAACATTTTCCATTAGTGAAGAGAAATTTTACTTCTTGCAGCCAAAGAGTGGAATCAAGACTACGAAAACAATATAGCCCCTGAATTTAAGTTTCAATTCTTTTTCATGAAAGAAAGATGAAGCTTTTCTTATAAAAGGAAAAGCCCTGTAAAAACGTTAGTTTCCAGTATGAAAACAGATAGAAGTGGAAGTAATAGTAAGACAGAGCCACACTGACATTTGTGCAGCTCAGTTTACATACATAATTACCCTAATGAAATTCTAAAACATCAGATGCTTGCACCCAGATTTCCATTTACAGCCAATATAAAAGCAATTTAGACAATCCCTCTTTACTTAATGAGTATCTCACTGAACTATTTCAAGTATCTAAGAAAAAAGATAGGAATTCCATGTGCTTTGTGCCTGTGCCGCCAAAAATGACTCTGGCTGAGATGATGTAACTCTACAAAAACGTTTGTCAGCATAATGTTGTTTATTTCCTTGTTTCACCTAAATGCAATGTTTACTTTGTACCCCTGTATGTTTGCACTTTTATTAAGTTCAAGACCATGATTTCAAAGAAATGTGGGTTTGTGCAAGAAATGTTTAGTCTATCCGTCTGAAACACTCAATGCAACATTCCTAAAGCAACACAATGAAAAAAGCCAATTTTCCCATTTCATCTGTGACCTGAAGTTGTGAGGAAAGACAGGAAATTTACCCGATTCCTGGAGATAGCGATACACCAAGAAATTCACTTCGTCACTGGTTATGCTCATCTTAGCCCAACCTCAATATGATGAGGTTTACGAGAAGTGTGATCCACGCTCTGTTCAAAGGGAAAGAAAAGAACAGGTTTTGTTTTATCTTGATTTATGAAATTTGTTATCAAAACAGAGGTGGGAATTGTTAAGGTATTTAAAGATCTCATATAGTTATTAGAGTTCTTACATCCCAGTATGAGGCACCCATTAAATATTGCTAATCAAGTACTCAAGCTGTACTGTACTTTTTATTATAATTAAAGAGCAGTATTTAATACACATATGAGAAAGTCAGAGGGAGTATTTCAAATCTCGGAAGCCTTTGCAAACGTCAGCTCTTCTACTTCTATGGCTTTACTACAGGTTCTTCAGACACTCCTTTTTACTGTGAGCATTTTCTTTTCAGAACTGCTGGCAATTACAGTCAAGTATAGCACACCAAATTATAACCTTTTTGCAGCCCCAAATCTGTAGTCTAGTCTTCTGTCCAGTTGTTCATCCACTGAAAAGACAGATTCTTTCCTTACAAAACCATATGAACATAAAAACTTACGCAGTGAACTTAAATAAAGTTCCCATAAAAAAGAAACTAATCTAAATTTAAGATGAGATTACAAATTTTATTACTGGGGTGGGGGAAGAGAGAGAAGGGAAAAAAAGAGAAAGAATGCATATACTTTGTGCCAACAAGGAATACAAATATCCTGGCATTACATAAAGTTATAATGTCTCTGCTGATTAACGGTGAGCAAGAATTAAACTTCAATTATTCACTTAAGTAATCGCAACCTTTAGGATGACAGTTTTGCATTACTATTTTGGGCATACACTCTGATAATAAAAACACTGGGTTTACATGATAAATTTGTTTTGAACATTTTCCATTAAATCTCAATGACTCATTTTCTGTCTGGGAATCTGACTTGAGTAGTTTGGTTTTAAAAGCCTCAAGTACTTCTCAGACATAAACTTTGCAACTTTGTCAGACACACCATACCTATAGCTCATCACATAAAGGTTTGGATGCAGAAGCACACACACTATGCTCACGTTGTGTACTACAAATGAAAGACCGTAGGCGTGTGCCGTTGGTTTCAATTTCCCGTATGTCTCTTCTTGGCAAGCGGAAAGGTCTTTGTTCATCGAAAACCTCTTCAGTAATTCCTGTTGCCTAAAGCAGCACCTGCTACTGCAGGCAACGATGATCGACTACAAGTTTCCCCTGCTGGTGATTTAAACCAGCAGGTCACTCATGACTGTAACAGATGTCTCTGCATATTTATGTAAATGGAGGTCTTTCGAACCCTGGTAAGCCTTTTATTCTCCCGGGCTTCTATATTTCATCAATGGCTGGTTTTCCACAAGAAACCACAGCTTGCTAATTTGGGAGGCATCTTCCTCAGGTATTCGAGTCTTTATTATTACAGTTTGTACTTCACAGAGAGCAAGAAGAAACAAATACTGAAAGTTGTGAGGTCTCAATAGGAATATTTTCTCTGCTTGGGAAAGGATGATCACCTTCTGCTACGGATCTGGCCGAGGACAACATCAGCTGTATCCAGCTTCCAGTCCTGTCACACATGCCACGTATCGCCCTGGGAAGCCACTCAGTCTCTTTTCTCTTTGATCCCTCAACTGTAAAATGGGCTCATATTTCTCTGCCATAGGATCAGGAAGAGTGGAAGCACTGGTAGCTGTAAGGGTTTTAGTTTCCAAGGTTGGTGACTACAGGCAGTGACAGCACCACTTTCAGTATAACTTTATATATACTTCTTCCAGATAAATAGACTTGGTTCTGAATAATTAATAAATCCCTGTGCCCCTTTTTGCATGATCATCACAATACAATGAAGAGCAAGACATTCATGGCAACAGTTAAGGTCATTTTCACCCCGTCTGAGTACTTAAAATACATCCGTATCACTGCTATGGCCATGGTAACAATAAATCAAGACATTTTGATAGCTGTGGGTTTAAAAAAACACCCAACATAACACTTCCAAAAGCATTTTAAAAATAGCAGTTTCAGAATTTGGTGGTAGGAAAGTTGGTAAAGATGAAACCTCTTACAAAAATCCAGTTTCAGCAATGACGTACTTTGTGGTAAAATGAACTTTATTAAAAAAAAAAAAAATTCAAGTAACTACAAATGCTGATTCTGGATGCATCCTGCTAATTCAAGGCATTAACATGGCATTTCCCACATACAGAGGGTTGCTTTGCGAAATGGAAGGGAAAGGAGGAACGTTGTTTTTTGTTTGTTTTCCTAAAGATGACTTTTCTTAAATGAATTAAAACCAGAGAAACGAGAAACCAGAGAAAACCATTCTGCCTGACTGCAAATTAAGTACTCTGACAGCCCCAGAAAAACCTCCACAGCAGCTACCTTTGTATAAGAATCCCAAGCACACTGAGTAGCTGGATTTACAATGTATTTTCCCTGAAGTCAGTCAACAGGAATTACTTTGACATATGTGTCGGATCATATCTTTATACACATTGTTACCGTGCCATAAATAACCAGATGATCCCCACTCGTACATTTAAGGTTTCTTCCCTCCCACAGATGCCAGTGCAGCAATCAGATACACAACTGTAAAGCTTTTACCCATACGAAGCAATGCACAGATCTTGGCTTTGACCCAGAGAAATCTATTCATTAGAAATCTGGCTGAGTTATGAAAGACCATACTCCATTTCATTAATGCTGGTTTTGATTTCCTTCTTCTCCGCAGATAAACACCCCGAATAAAAGAAGCTACAACAGACATCGTGGCGAAGAGAGGAATGTACTTATCTTCTATGTATCTCCAAGTCTGACTCATAAGGAGCAAACATCTTGCCACCTCCTCAATACAATTGTTTGTTTTTTTTTTAATGCAGAAATGCAAACTTCTGTAGAAAACCGCAGAAACCTTCAGTCATCATTGTGATTGATTTATTTCTGCTAATTGATGGTCTCCTTTTGTTACTGGAGTCCAGTATTACCTAGATTAATAGGCTTTCAAAACAAATATATATATCTTATATACAGCTTATAAACAATACTGGTGTGCCTTTGCAGACATTTCACATTTAAACCTTAACATCTTAATTCTTCACCATGTCAAGAAGATTTACAAACTGCATTCAAACGTGTTTAAACTTTCTTTACCTGAAACACTTTTTCCTGTACCCAATTACATGTAAAAAAAAGTTCTATTTACTTCAACCTCACCTTAAAAATTTGCATTGTGATCCTGCAGATATTTGAGAATGTCCAAACATGTGAGCTGAATGCCAAAGTATAATGGATTTCAAACATTCAAACCCCATCGGTGGATGGATCGTCAAGGTAATGCAAAATTAACACTTAAATTTTAAGTAACACTCAACTCTCAGTTCTGACGGGAAAGGTTTGCAGAAATGCTTCCCATGCAGAGGTAAAAAGCTGGGTTATTAACTCAGATATGCTACCATTGTGCTTCTAGAACTGCTTGGCTTTTGCTGAAATAAGTCATTCAGCTGGAGCTGAGCTGGGTCCAGCAAAGCTAATGCTGCAGCACACTCCACTGTGCTCTGGGCAACCAGGGCAGCTCATTTCCTGGAGTACACCACCGGACCTGCTTTGGCTCTGTGCACCAACATACCACTGTTCTCAAATTAAATCTTCCTGGAGCACTGGGAATCTTACTAATGGGCCATGCAGGTGGCTCTAGAGAAGGCAGCCTTGCGTGTAGCTACGGTTCAGCACAGCACTAGCCAGGTCGACTAAGAACAGTTTATTTACATCCCACTCAAGGACTGCTTTTCCCTCATCTGTTGTATTTTAGCACTGTTGCCATAAAAAAGGGAGATCTCCCTGAAGAACCAACGGAAAGTCACTTTTTCAACTTTAAAATAGCATCTAAAGACACGACTCCTCTGCCTCTCCTCTCAGTGATGCTCACAGGGTCCTCCAGGGCTGTGTCCTGCCCTCCAGGCTAACCCTGGGGCAGCGATAGCCAAGGCTCTTGCAGGAAAGGAGTTTGGATTTGCTACTTGAAGCAGTATTGCCATCCACAGGGACTGGGAGTTACTAGTCAATCTTCCCCTCAGGAAGGCGGAAACAGGCCAGACATTTAGGGAAAACACCTAAACTAAAACCTAAACATGAAACCTAAATAGGAAGCTTGGCACTTCCCATTTCTGAATTTAGCCTGACCGACAGAAATTCATCAGATGACTGGTCTGGCCCTAGTCTTACCTCCTGAAGAAATCTTCAAGCTCCAGTGTGCTTTAACTGAGTGCTGAGCAGTTGTCAGCTTCTTGGAGGATTTTCTAGGGGGTCATTATTGTTAAATAAACACCTTCCTTGCAAAAACACCTCAACCAACCCAAACTCACGAATTTTCATTTATCTCCTGCAGGGGTTGCACTATTTATCTACAAGACTAGGCCAAAATATCTTTTCCCAACCGAAGTTTTAATGACAACAACATTGTCATTAACATGATGAGGGGGTGAGGAGAAACTGTATTTGTTTTGGGGACAAAAAGGGAAAAAAAATGAGAGGTTTCATAAAAATGAAAACATTTCATAAAGTTCAAATTTTTTATGTCATCATATTGATGGCCTGCTGCACTGGAACTGGAGTGCACATACTTGTGCTCCCATTTTCTTGTCCAAGATGGCTCCACACATCAAGGCATGTCTCAAGACCCACCACTCTCTCCCCATCTAGGAGAAGAGAATGTGAACATGAGAACTAAAACAGACTCTAGGAAGGCACCATGACAGCACAGCCAAATCACTATGTTACTGTTTTGCATATGCTCTGTAGTTTAATGAAAAACAACATTTCCCAAAGCCAGAAGCCACTTCTCAAAGAACGAGTCATTTAGGCAATGTCAGTATTTTCTGTTGAAAAATACTTTCATCAGAAACTTTCAATGATCCCTGTGCTTCTTTATTTCCAGGCTGTGTCTTACCACAGAGACAGAACAGAGTCAGCAGCCAGCAGCTCTTCCCCAAAGGCTAACGAGCTCTGCTTGGCTCGCACCATTGCATTCTTCAGTCTTGGCTTTTATCGCAGATGCCTCTTCTTGAGAAGAAACTCCAGTATGCTTCTTTCCCAAAATACCAGAACTGAACTTCTGGAGAAGAGAAGAGCACACTCAGCCCCCTCTCCCCTCATAGTCTTGCCTGCCATTTTATGAAGCCAAAGAGTAAAACATCTTCTCCTTACAAGCATCCTGACAAGGGAATGAGGCCATTGCATTCCTGATGATTAGAAGGTATACAGCAAGCAGGATGGTTCTTTCTTAACACCACCTACGGCAGTTACCAGCAAGCCCTGTTTAAAATGTAGCTTGTGTATACATGACTTCCAAACTCCTCCTTGTAAGGCTTGAATTTGACACTTTGCTTTAAAAAAACTAAACTTAAAATATAAACAGTTTCCCCTTCTAGAGATCAGGCACTTCAGAAACCAAATCCAGACATGTTCACAGTAAGACCTAAACCATATCCCCCTGGCCTTTCTTAATGAGGAGGCAAATAGTTACTATCATCATTCTGTAAATGACCACTATAGGTCATATGCACTATTTAATGACAAAAATGAGGCAATTCAAACCTCTCAGAGCTATTGACCTAGGCTCTTTACAGATGCTCACAGATGTCTTAGCATCACTTACACAGTTAATATTTTGAGGCTTTCTTCAGAAGCACAGTAACAAATCAGTTGTTTTGAGGACAACAAAAGCTGGGATTCTGCAGAACAGGATAATCTCCTTCAAGAATGGTTATTGCACTACAGGTGCCATTTGTCTCACTTAGAGCTCCGTCACCAATGTTTACAGTAGCTCAGTATGGACAGGGACCTTAGGGAGAAAAGGCAATAGACTTGTCAGAAAAGCTGCATTGCCAAATGTTATGGCTGGCTCTTCTTTTGGTTTTGTTTTTGTTTTCCAGTCTATTTATTTACACTGACCTTTGGCTGATTTTTAAAAGACCACACCAAACCAAAACAAACCCAGGGAGCCCTAGCTCATCCCCATTCTCACTGCTGCCTATAAGACCACACTCTGATGGGAAGTAACAACTGCCTCTGTATCTGAGAGCTTCAGAATAATGTCATGAATATAAAAAAAGTCTAGTTCTAGTCCTGAAACTTCAGGGTATCTCACACAATTAATCACTGAACTCAAACAGCGTTCAAAATCTGGTGCCAGTCAAAGAAAATAAGAGGTAGAAGGAATGACAACTATAAACACATGGCAGTGATCAATGAACCTGCAATTCTGCCTTGAAGAAGTCACTCTTAATGCTGTGTGGTCAAACCTGACAAAAATGAGGTTTTCATTTAAATAAAATAAAAACTTTGTCCGAGGAGAAGGTTAGTTTACTGTGCAATACCTATAAAGATGTACTTTTGAACAGATGAATCTCTCTTTTTTGAAGTGTAACTGTTCCTACTGTATTTATCCTTTTAAAAACCTGCAGTAAATTATCAAAGTAGTTGTCCTGTCCTGGAAAAAATGTTAACAAAGTAACACAGCATCCAGTAAACAAAAAAATATTATTAAAAATCATAACTAATACAAAAATATTAATAAAAATAATTTGGTCAGTTAAACACTTCAGTGGACATCACTGCAGACAGTTTTATTTCCACATGAGTACTATTTTTCTTTAAATTATAAATTACATTTCAAACTGAAAAGCCATTTGGAACCAAGCCCATATTTATTTACTTTTAAAAAGGGCAATGAGAGATATTCCACCAAGTGCTATATATTCTAAGTGCTATACAAACATTTTTTCAATTAAACAGCAATTTCTAGCGCTAAATAACTAATTGTCAACAAAACACAAGCCTTTCATCACCAAATTCCCAGCAAGCTCTATTTTCTCTATCAAAAGACACAACTGTGCATCAGCTCTTTCATACATATAATCTCGTAGTTTGATCAGGTTATTTTTTAGTTCTCAGCTGGTTTACTTAATTACATAAGCCTCCAGCATTTGAGTTCTGAGACTTCAAGTGGATCTTTTCCAACTCTCTTTGCTGCAGACTGAAATGGGTTTTCCTGTATTGATTTTTCCATTTGGCATTTTGCTACAGGAAAAAATAAAGCAAAAAACCCCAACCACTCTTCTTAATTAGTACAATTGTGTTATATCACTTTTATAATTTATTGCTAAGAACTTTTTTTTTTAAATAAACAAAAATATTGTTTACACTAGTATATTGTATGGAAAACTCCTGGAAGCCCAAAATAAGACTGATGGGAGAATAAAGGTTGACAGTAGTCCTTGAAGTATAGCTTGCAAATGAAATGATATTGTTTAAAATAAAATAAATATAAAAAAGAAGGAAGGAATTACAAAATCAAAACACTTATTTGATTTAGTTTGAGAATCAAGATACCTCATCACTTTTGGAACAACTGAAGTCAATGGGGAATGTTGCCACTAAAGAGAACCAGGATTTTCCTCCTTACACAAGCACAAAGTGTCAATTAGGACAAACTGGGGGACAATGGTTTGCCTTCACTCATTTCAAACCACTTAGGCCAAAATACATGATCATCTGATTGTGCAGTTACTTGTCTGCCTGCTCATGCATTTCCATGGATGTAATGCAACAAGAAATGTGCTTTATTACAAGTAGTGCTGCACACTCAAAAAAGTTAACAAAGATTGCAACTTTAAAAAGATGGTACAACTGCTCTATTGATATTTGCTTTTCTTTAATTTTGGCAAGAGGAACGGTGGATTAATACTATCTCAAATGTAACATTTCACTCAATGTATCTGAATTTTTACTAAAACTTCAACAAAACCTAAAGGAACAAACACTACCATTTACATTTGTCATCTGTACTTCACATTCACAGAGTACTGAGGTGAAAGGAATATGATGTGATGAGCTCCCACCAGAACTGGTTATACCCGTTTCATTTTCTTGCTTTGATCACAGATGTGAGTAAAGTAACGTAGCTGAACTTTTAAAAAGAACAGCCCCCCAAACATTTAGAAAGCAGAGTTTCAGCTCTTGACAATTTTTCTGACACCTAACAGTAATGATCCACTAAAACTTCTATGTGAAGTATCTGGCTCCTAAGCTGATCTGTAAGAATGGACATAGACACTCAACCGTGATGAGAGAGACCATGGTCTAGTAGATAAACATTTGCCTTTGAGGTGACACCATGCGGCTGGGATAGAAAAGGAGGTTCCAGAAACCTCTGTAAGGCCCCAAGCCACCTGTTGCACGGGCAGCGGGAGTTAGCAGTCATGATGGCCATTTTAAATGAGGCAATGCCATAGTAAGGAACACAAGAGCAATTGGCCTGAAAGGACAACTGAGAGTCAGCCTCAAGGCCTTGACTGAAAGATAAAATATCTGAAGAAGGCTTTTTTGAATATTTCTGATTTTTATCCTGCACCTTTGCTGTTTAAAATGGTGCAACTCTGGTAGCAGGATCCAAAATTCCAACACACCTGAGCACTTAACTAGGCTGAAGAATCGGGTTATGTCTTGCCTGTGTGCCTTAGTTTTGAAGAGTGAGATAAGGATAAAAGGTCCATGTGTGGCTTTTACCATCTCCCTTACATAAACCGCTTCCTATACCACCCTGAGGGTAAATATTCGTTTTACAAACCAGACTGATTGCAATGGTATTAGTGACCACTACAGTGGTAGGTACCTCCACTACCCAACATGTTACAGACAGGCGTGTTGCCTAAGCACTGCAAGATCAGGGAGGCAATGCTTAGTGATGTAAGTGTAAAAGGATTTGACATCTTTTCACACCTGCAATCTTGTATTCTGTTCCTGTGTCCCAAGCTGTGGTGTGCAGGAAATGCTCTCAAGGGAAGGAACTGAAACACAGCCACAGCAGTGATGTCATGCATAAGGGCCTGTTTGTCCACATACCTGTAGGCTTGCATATTAGCTCTCTCCCACAAAACCCCAATTTCCAGTAAAACCTGTGCTTCAATTCCATGTACATAGGAATTTCATGCTATTTTAGTATCTTTCAGGATGGTCTGATGCAGGTGCAGTTAGAGAAAGACTAAATGTGAAAGTCATCTGGTGCTACTGCCTCATGGTAACACCTGTAACTTCTGCGACAAAACCAACCCTTGGACTTGGCAAAGCTCTACCTATAAGACAACATAAAAAGCCAGGAGTCTGCCCTGGGCTAAAAACCAACATGTTTTCAGCCTTGCCGGCTGGCCCCACATGGCTGCAGGCTCTAGCAGTAGTGGACAGGAGAAGCATCATCACTGTTCATTAGAGGTGCGAAGAGGGCAGGCATATCCCTGACTCCACACAAGCTGGGTCCATGGTGCTGCCCAGTGAATGAGATCCATGTTAAGGATCTGTGAAGGTCTAGAGACCAGCCAGGAGCTGCAGCAGCCTGGCTAGTTCATGTCTGGATGGCCTCAGGCAAAGGGAATGTTCAGCGACGTCATTAAGGGGGTGGGTTTTTATTAGCTTCTGCTAATAAGTTTAGCAGATGTTACTGGGAACAGTTTGATGTTATTTTTCTCTCATTTTTAACTTTATTTTTAATTTTTCCCTCAGAGCAAGCAAAGGCAGTAGATCTTGCCACGTATTTCAACTTTAACTTGTTTTTCCTGTAGTATTGTTGAAAGTGTAGCTGAGGATTTTCTTTATTTTTATTATTATAGTACAAAGGAAAGAAGTATTTTTCCCATTTGCCTATAATTCCAAAACAGCTTGAAGGATTATACTCTGAGTTAATGAGGAAAAAATCCTTTTCAAACTCACAACATGGAAAATTTCACTCCCCAAAACAAGTATTTTGTACATTTTAGCATATGTGAAAACAAAGAATTATAATGGAAACTATTTCAAATTTTTATTATGGCAGATCCTATTATAAACTATTTATAAAGATGTTAACTATGGCTATAAATACTTAATGTTTTCTCTCAAATAATCATAAGGGTATGTCAATGTTCAATGTCGTAAGGACAAAGTTTATATAGGATAGCACAATGGAACAACAAAAAAATAAACACACAAATTCAGGATATTTTACCGCAATGTATTTCTACCTCAAACATTTACCTATTACTGGAAATCTAGCTTTTTTTTTTTTTTTTTTTTTTTAAACACAAACTTCACTAGCTTCATGGTTTATATTGGTTTCAGCTCTGGAAAAGAGTCATTAAATGCCTCAATTTTTATGAAATACTTTCCTTGTTGGAAGATGGAGTGGGAAAGAAGAAGGACGGAGAGACATAATTTGCTTTCAAAGGATGCCTGCAGAAATGTCAAAGCAATCACAGGCTGATGTCTAATGAAAAGAAAGTGGATGTTGTCTACCTGGTCTTTAGTAAAGCCATTGACACCATTTGGCACAGACAGGTGTATTCTTTGCTAGGTTAAAAACTGGCCAGCTGGGCCCAGAGAGTTGTGGTGAACAGAGTTAAATCCAGTTGGTGGCAAGTCACCAGTGGTGTCCCCCAGGCCTCAGTTTTGGGGCCAGTCTTGTTCAGTAACTTTATCAATGATCTAGATGAGGGGATTGAGTGTTTCCTCATCAGGTTTGCAGATGACTCCAAAGTGGGTGGGAGTGTCGATCTGCTTGAGGGTAGGAAGGCTCTGCAGAGGGATCTGGACAGGTTGGATCGATGGGTCAAGGACAATTGTTTGAGCTTTAATAAGGCCATGTGTCAGGTCCTGCATTTCAGTCACAACCACCCCAGGCAACACTACAGGCTTGGGGAACAGTGG